>JAKTQW010000004.1:207050-281014 GCA_030579415.1 Pichia eremophila | reverse complement strand
TGTTTTAACAAATTATTGAAAGTTTTAATTGTTGCAATAGCTTTATCGGAAGCTTCACTTTTACTTTGAAGAATGTAAGAAAAAATAACTTTTGATTTATGGTCTACAGAAACTATAGCATGTTCGTTATACATAACTAAATTTGTATGAATTAACTCACCAACATTATAATCATGGTTACCTGTACCACCTTTTGTTTTATTGACCATACTCATGCATGTAAAACATTTAACGCCATTTGGATTTTTAATCCCTAAAGTTTTCATTTGATTTTCAGATGCATGACCAAGCTCCCTATGTTTCTGTAACCAATCATCTTCTTCATCTTCTTTATTAAAAATATAGTTATCTTCTAAGTCAATTATTGAATGGACCTCTTCCTTAGTAGTGAAAGTAAATCTTGCAAAATACAACATTTTTCTAAGTTGTGCACTGATAACAGTTTTTTCATTTTTGGTAACTTGACAACCTTCATGATTGAAGGTGGCTTTTAATTTGTTATCGTTATTCAATCTGGAAACGGAAATAATATTTCTTGGTAATGTTGTTGCTAAAACGACTTGTTTTAAAACCACACCATTCGATAAATAAACATCACCTCTGCTCTTATAAAAATTACCGCCATCAATAGATGTCAAATAAACATTATAGGCTTTGATATTGCATAACCACTTTTTATCATTAACAACATGTGTAGTAGCACTGGAATCAATTAAAAATTCATCTCTTTTTGCAGATCCATCCTTGTCTTCTAAGACATTACAACTAACTTTCTCAACAGTAAACTCTTGAATTAGCATGATCATTCTGTTCACAACTGTGAACTATCATGTGTGCTTCGTGTTTTTCAGGAACTTCTGTTACATCATTAATCAAACATGCCAATTAAACTGTTTTCTTCAACTTCAACGGTCTTCTTATCTTCAGGACATTTGTTTCTATAATGAGGACCGCCACATTTGTAACATTTAATCTTTTTCTTCTTCTTATCTTTAGAAGAAACAATAGAATTAACTTCCTCTTAGGAATTCCATTCATCAAAGTTTTCAAACTTAAAATGATTCAGGTTGTAATGTATCAAAAGATTTGTAACAACCCATTCTTTTTAAAAAACTAACAGCATCTTTTCTTGATAATCTAGTACAGAAAATATAAGTACAAACCTGTTTCATATGTGGAACATAGTAACCAACCATATCTAATGCTTCAACCATCTTTTCGATACTACCAGATTGCCATGTATCTAAAGCCCTTTTGACCAACATAACTTTTGTTGCATTATTAACTTGGGAAAACTCTAAGTTTAGATAATAATGAGCATCAATATTGCAATTTCATAATATCTTTGGTAAAATATTTACCAAATAAAGTAGGTTTGTGAACATAATTAGTAGAGGTGAAGAACTCTTCTAAATCAAAAGTGCTGAAATAGCTACCCAGTTCAAGAATAAACTATTGTTTAAAGAAAGGCCATTTAAGTCTATCATCTGTTTTGGTATCAACTGCCAATTCTAGTTCTTTGATACATTTCTCATAAACAGAGGAAGAGATCATTTTCAAAAGTAATAACTTTTTCGTTCGAAGTTGCTAAAAAAAATGGTATAATAAAGACTGAAAATCTGATAAAGTTTGTATACAAGAAATCCGTATTAAACTAGTTACTAAATAAATAATTTATATAGAAGGTATAATAAAGTAACTTAAGTGAAAAACTTTTCACTTAAATGTTCTCGACATTCCAAATGTCTCGTTATATACACATGTATGCATTTTGCGGCTTGTCATTTGCCACTTCAGTGCATCCTACAGACTCAATAACCTGTTATCTTTGTCATTCCCTTCTTTTATGTTTAGCATAACTAATTAAACCTATCAAAAGCGTAAAACTTATTTATTCAAATTCAAACTAGGTCAATTCCTTATCACTCAAATCTCGGAATTACAATTTTTATTTTATCATCTTTACGTAATCAGCTTACCTAATACTCATGTGGATATTAATGAACAACTTGTGTTTATTTCCTTACATTACCCCGGCTGTTGGGAAACATCGTCCCTGATGTTAAAATTAAAACAATAATACTTAAACAATTTGCTCATGAGCACAAATCATCTTTGCCTTATGAAATAAACTATGACGAAGTGATTCAGAAGCTGTATTAAATTGATCAGCAGTAATAGTTGTAGCATGTAAAGGATCACAATCTCTCCAATAAACATTAAAAGTATTCTTTTCTTCATCAAAACCAACAATACCACAAATTTGATTAATTCTTGATAAAATTTCAGCATTAGTCCTAAGTGGACGACATAATAAATCAACTGGAGAAACAAAATATGGACGAAAATTTTTAAAATTTAAAACTCTATCTTTTCTATTCAATCTTTGAGCTTGTGCAATATTATCTTGAGCTTGAGTTAAAAATAATCTCATACGTCTAGCATATTCTTCAGCATTAGGACTATATCTATTATCATCTAAATTCCAACTATTAACACTTTTCATAGAATCCGGTTTATATCCTATAGCTAATTCAAAAGGAGAACATTTAATTGAATCATGGTAAGTACTATTATAAGCAAATTCACACATTGGTAAAAATTCATCCCAGTGTAAATGATCATTTGAACAATGTTTTCTTAATAATTGATTTAAAACTTTATTAACTCTTTCAGTTTGACCATCAGTTTGTGGATGATTAGTAGTTGAAAACAATAGAGAAACACCAAATAAAAAATGAATAGTATACCAAAATTTATTCATAAACCTAATATCTTTATCACTAGTTAATCTTTTTGGAAATCCATGATGCTTAAGAAAATAATCTAAAAATAATTTAGCACAACCTTCAGCAGTTAAAGTTTTCACAGTTGGAATAAAATGTGACATTTTTGAGAATCTATCAGTAATAACCATAATCATATCATGATTTGAAGTAGTTGTTGGCAAACCAGTAACAAAATCCATTGTAACATCTGTCCATCTACCTTCAGGAACAGGTAATGGTTGAAATAATCCTTGTGTTTTTTGAGTAGAAGTGTTATTTTGTTGACAAACAATGCATCTATTGCAATACCTTTTAATTATAGGCATCATGTTAAACCAAAATAATGATTCCATTAAAGTTTGATAAGTTTATTCCAATCTTGTTCTAGTAAGGTTTCATAATAAAGCAAATCATTTTTAAGTTGATCGTGTTTAATGTGGTGTTTTAAATGAACAGGCTTCAGATTTATTTTTCAAAGTAGAATAAATATTAGCGAGTACATTATTTTTCTTGTAACCTTTAATAATTAACTTCTTCAATTCATCATTCATAGGAAAAGTAGTAACAGTAACTTCAATATTCTTAATTTGGAATTATTTGAAAATCTATTTGGATCACCTAGAAATTTAATGTGATTAACTTCTAAAGCATCTTTGACAGACATTTTTTCATATGGATAACGACTTAAAGCATCTGCAGCAGAATTATCTTTACCTGCAGCATATTGAATTTCAAAATCATATTGTGATAAATATTCAAGTCATCTTGCAACTCTAATTGAATCAATTAAGTTTTGATAACGTAAATAAATTAAACTTTTATGATCAGTAACAATAACAAAATGTCTACCTAATAAATAATATCTCCAATTCTTTAAAGCTTCAACAACTGCCATAAATTCTCTATCATCAATACCATAATTTAATTAAGCTCCGATTAATTTCTTTGAACCATAAGCAATTGTACCTCTTTTTACCATTTTCATCCAATTGTTCTAAAGTAAAATCTAAAGCACTACCACAAGCATCAGTATAGTTGAGATATTAATCTAAACAAGGATTCGAACCCTCAACAAGAAGTTGAAACCCTCACCATAAGAAGAGAAACCTATATGACTGAATATTATTTTCATTACCTTGAAGAACAATCCTTGTGTTTTTTAGATTAAGAACATAAAATCTTTTTTAAAGAATATCATTATCGTCAACATTATCAAGATGATGAGCTCTTTAAAAATCCCTTAATTTTCACATTATCGGCACTTTCCACCTTCCTCCCACTGGATGCCTTGATAAAGTTATAATTTGAAGATTTATAAGCCAATGCAGCGGCAGAACAAACTGAAGCTTTTATAGAAACTCTTTTATTCAATGATATAAATGAATTTATATTACAATTAACCATTGATCACATTTCTTTACAAACCCTTTCCATTACAAAAACCAGCTTTCTTTCAAAGATTTGGTATTTTTTCAAATGCATGAATCATCATATGCGTTGGTTGATCAAAGGTATTTTGAACAAACTCATTCTTAGTTTTATCATCTCTGAAAAACTGTTTCGATTTCTTTCAACAGATGAATGTAAGATTCTTTCAATAAATTCCAGGATATCTTTAAGAAATTTTTTTGGAATTTCCCTTGATGCCATTACAGTAATGAATGAATTTAGTTCAACCAACCAAAAGTTGTGTTGTCAAAATCTTAATTATTAAAATACATGGGTAGAACATGAGAGAACATTTTGGTATCTATTGCTTTCATATTACTATCCAGAATTAAATTTGTATTCCCTTTATTTCTGTCAACAAAAAAAACTTTTTATTGATTAGCACATCGTTCAAATATCTGAACCTATCTTCAACCATTTGTTTATAGTTGGGTTTTTTTATAAAAACTAGGGTGAGTCTATAACAATCATAATAATAAATTTGCATACGAGAGATGCATTAAATCCGGACATGCAACATCAATTGAATCTAAAAAATGCACCACCATCGAATCAGCTTTGATATTCCAACACTTTTTATCTCTTGTATATTTTTTAAATACTTTTGAGTTCTTCCGTAGTTGTATAAGAAGGAGGATTTTCAACATAATCAATAACTCCGGGTGCATTCAATCCATCAGTTTTTGTTTGCTTACAAAACACACAGGGGTAATCAGCTCCAGTACCATTGGATTCAAAAAATTAAGGCATTGCTAAACCATCAGAAGTTATTGCAACAAGATCTGCGTAAATAGTATATTCAACTTCTTCTATAGTAATCTTCAACAAGTCTTCTAAATCTTTTCACAACACGCTTCACCAGGAAGTTTAGCTTTTGATTTATAAACAAATGGAGTGAATGAGAATTCTTTCTGTTTTATGGCATGATTTGGTAAATCAAGGACTAATAAAAGCTGAGCATTGACACTTTCTTATGATTTTTGTTAAAAAGATTGGCACCGTCAGTAGAGAAAGCTAAATTGAAACGAATGGTGTTACCATAGTTGTTTTTGCACGACATGAGTCACAGAATTTACCATCAACAAAGCTATCGCCAACATTTTTTTCAAATTGTTTTATTTAGTTTCAATATTCATTGATTCTTTGTTGACAAATATTGAAGTAAGAAAACTTCTAATGCTTAAATAATTGCTTTTTTTTAGCTGAACTTCTGGGTAAACCAGATACAAATTTGTTATTATTAACTGTTAATAAGACAGGACATGATGTATAGTGTCTAAGGTTCTCTCCTTTATAAATTTTCTTTGCAACTAATCTACTGATTCTATCATCTCTTGTTTTATCTGTACCAAAAGCAAGCAATTCTTTTAAATTAAAGTTGAAATACTTAAATAAACCTCCGTTATTACATCCTTCTTCAGTTCCACATTCAATATCAAATATCATCTAGTAATACATAAAATTGATCCTCGTTATTCTGATCATTTTCTTTCGATTGTTGTTGTCCGGTTTTTTAATTTCTTCTTCACAATTGTTTTCAAACTCATCTTCAGATAATTCTATTTCTTCGGCAAAGACAATTTCCAAAAGTTCTTTTGTAACACCCAAATCATCACAATCTGAATTATTTTCTAAATCGAACGGTATAGTATCATTATAATTGAAACAAAATTTCTTTATTGCTTCTCCAAATATATAAATTAAAGAAAGAAAACCTTGAGTTTCATCAATTTTGTATCAATCATTCATTGTGTTAATGGTTTAACATCATCAATTGTCATATTTCTTTTCACAGAAATAGATTCTCTCATAAAACCAGGATAATCTTTTCCAGATATATACATCATATCAAAGTAAATATTCTGATAATTAGATCTGTTTAGCAACAGATTAAACAAGTGTTGCTCAAAATTTTTGTGAATCTATATGGTTACTCTTCAAAACCTCATAGAACCGATCAACTAATTCCTCAGGCGACAGAGGTGCAGAATATCTTCTCATATAATGATGAAATGTTAAAACCAACGACTTCCTTTCGTTTTGAGGTGACTTAAGATGAGAAATAATTTCATCATAGTATTCTTTAAAGTGTATAGCTGAATATTATGAAGATTTGGATTGATTAAACCCCCAACTCAATTTCAGAAAGGAAAATCACATCTTCATTCATATTCTCGTTAGTTATAATATTTCTTTTTTTCTTTTTATCTCTTTTTACATCAAGAGTAATTTGTGTTTCGGTATCATTAACTATAGATGATGTATGTAATTTTAAGTTTTGTCCGATGAAAATAATGCAGTTCAATGGACAATACTTAAAATTAGAAAATTCGTTTTCTTTAGTTGTAGGTGTGATCACAGTAAACCCATCATTTTCCACAGCTTTACCAAGTGTATGATTATTCATTTTAATTTTTCTACGTTTGGGAGATGGTAGGGAGAGTTACCAGAACCTAGAACAGTTAACGGTAAACTCTTTAGAAATAATTCTTCATTAAAGTCTGATAGATTTGACAAGATCATCCAATATCTTCTCTGACTCCATTATTTTTCTTTCAGGGTACTTTTTTTTCCCTTTATCCATCAATCTTAGATGACTTATATCTTTTTAACTTTTTCTTGGAAACATGCAATCCCAATCACTATCGTCTTTAATTTGAATGAATTGGACAATTGGAGCGTTTTCACCTTGAATTGGAGATGACAAAATATCAATCTCACCAATTCCTACATTTTGTTCAATTGAGGGGTCATTATTCTCATTCTTTCTTTGTTTGGGAGCTGGTAGGGAGCTATCAGAACCTAAAACAGTCGATGATGATTTCTTACTTACTTTAAGAGTTGAAATTTTTTGAGGGGAACATTCCTCAATCACAAACCTATCACCCTTTATCTTTTTTGGAGTTTAACCTTCTATCATCAGACATATTTTCTGCGTATTAGTTAAAGTAACTGAGAATATGAATATCAAAATAATAAAAATTTGAATTGTATTAATTAATATAAATATATTAAATAAATAAACAAGAATAATTTATATATTATCATGCAATTTTATATCTTTAAAGATGGTTTTTCCGCGTTTGAAGATAAGCGCCAATTAAAGGTAATTACTGTTGAGATGGTTAATCTAAACATATTTTCAAATCCCCATTTTGAAAAGCCACATTTTTCAAAGGCCACAAAAGCCGCAATTTCAAAGCCCACAATTTCAAAGGCCACAAAGATTCATTTTCTATTACTATATAAGGGAACATGTATTCCCACTTTTATTATTTGTATTTCCTCTTCTCTTCTTTATATTATTTATTTTACTTTTGTTTATCTTATTTAAATAACAATACAAATTATTTTTTAACTTATATTAAAATGGATTTTGCAAATAGAATTACCTTAATACAACAATTACTAATAAAATGATGGTTTATTCAAACTTTACTGGCATCAATTGGTCTAGGATTAGCATTGAGTAGTCATTGGTCTGGTATATTTCTTTTGTTTTACTCTTTTGCATCATGTATTCTTGAATTATGGTACAATTCCGTTGATCTTACTATTTCAATTAGAAAAACATGGTACCACGTTCTATACTAAATTAGCATTTTATATGGTAATACCAATTACTATTTATTTATCTACCTACTATGCACATTTTAGCTTACTAACCAAGGAGGGAAAATCATATAATCAATTATCACCAAAGTTTCAATATTCATTACAAAACAATCATTTAAATGATATGTTCCTTAATGTTAAATTTGGATCAAGTATAGTGTTACGTCATTATCAAAGTGGTAAATATTTACACTCTCATCCAGATTATTATGCTGGCTCAGGTCGTCAACAAGTCACATTATTGGATAATTATAATGATGGAAGTAATATTTTTTGAAGTTCAAACTATTAGAGGAGTTGACAAAAATTTATTTGACTTTAATCGTAGTATTGGGAGCCCCATGGAGAGTTGAGAATTACTTCACGTTGATACAAATTCTTCCTTAGTTATTGATAGAGACCTTAAACCCCCAATTTCAGATCAAGAATATAATAAATTAGTCACAACAGATACAAATTATGAAAATATACCAGAGAAAAATCGAAAGAGTAAACAACAGTTTCAAATCAAAATTTCAGGTAAATATTGTAAAAACGATGAAAGTAAGAGATCACTTCAAGTTGTTAATTCTGTTTTCCAATTATATAATGAACGTAAATCTTGTTACTTACTTGAAACTCCCCATTGGTATTAAGTGAAGGATTTTCAACTGGACAAAATGAAGTGATATGTATTACTGAACCAAATTATGAATCATCATTATGGTACCATTGATTGGAACAGCAATGGAAACTTTTCCAAAGATGATGAAAGAATATCCTTGGAAGATTATACATTTTGGGATAAACTTAGTGAAGTTTTGATGAGAAAGACTAGAAAGTTATTTGTTGGATTTTTAGGTTATGACGTTGAAACATATGACAATAGTATCAAAAGTTGGATGTTTATTTCAAAAGGATTTACCCATTACAGGGGTGAAGATGGTGCAGTTTATTTATTAGGTAATTTCATTACATACTATTTAATAATTGCATCCATTATTGTATATGGACTTTTGAAATTTTATGAAGTTTGTACCTTCAGTCCATTTAATGAGAGTGAAATTAATGAAGTTAACTACATGTACGAGTTTGAATGATTTGATTACTTGGTAGGATACATTATGATGTTAATTCCAATGACTTTAATTAAGATTGAACTTCATTTATTCAATTATTTACCATCGTTAATTTTCGGTATTCTTTTCACTATACAAACATATTAATGGTTATTTGAAAAGTCCAAGTATTTAACCATAATTATAGGTATTATTGTTATTCCATTCATTATATTGGGTATATAATAAGTTTTTACCAGTGATGGTTATGGGAGAATTGACATTTGAAAAGTGTAGCAAGTTAATGATATCACCATTATGAGATGCCTCATAAAAACGTTATGTAAATATTTAGAATGAAAATAATAATATTATTATAACCATTTACTCCCCTTTTTTTCTTCTTCCTTTATATTAACCAAAGATTGTATAGTTTACAATCTAGTCATTGCTTATTGTATTTCTTGAAATGAATAATAGTAAAGGTAATACTAGTAACTATAAGTTTTTAGATTGTATTGGACAAGGAAATTTTGGAGATGTTTATCAAGGTATAGATTTGAGAAGTAAAAAAGTTGTAGCTATTAAAGCAATCAACCTTGAACATAGTGATGATGATATTCCTGTATTATTACAGGAGATACATTTTCTATTTCATTTTGTTAACGAAGTCGAAAACTCACTATGAAAGGGCTCTCCCACGGAGTATCTAAAACAGGACACGCCTTCTAATTGATAATTGAAAATGTCAATAAGAATAACATGAATATGTTAGATAAAAAAGAAAGTAAAATACTACAATCATACTGGCCTGAAAACAATCCACAATATAGATTAAATAGAGGTTTACCAATTGATGAAATATATTAATTATTACACAATTTGAGATATGAGGTAAATTTATATTCATTCCCAACTAGATCAATTATCAATGGTGTTACAAGAGAATACACAAATATTACAATCTTTAATTAGTATTGAATCAATTGTAAACTGGAATAAATTAACATCACCCTAGGAGTCGCAAATTAAATACATTCATTACAGATGGGTCAAGGACAAAAAGACTGGTATTTTAGAAGCTTTCAACAATAAAGAAAAGTTATTTATTTTATAGAAGAAGTTGGAAAAGGGTACTCAAAAAAATTTTATTGGGTTAATTATTGTCAGCGTATGCTGAGATTTATAGGAATTATCCGCATTCGCATTAAGCAAGTGTTCTTAGTAATTATGAGAAAAGTGGACGTTTTCCACTGTTGGAAGAAAAGTTATATAAGGAATTGGATTACCCTCTATATATCTTTTCCTCCTCTTATGATTTACTTCTTTATATATTGAGTTATACCGTTTAATATAACTCCCCTACCTTAAACTTATTGAAAGTAATGGTCCAGATCCAAGATACTGAAAAGACCGGACGGTTTACCAAGTTGGTAGAATGCAAGGAAGTGGCCAATGATGTGCCACAAAATGCATTCATGTATATAACGAGACATTTGTAAATGTTGAGAACATCCAAGTGAAAAGTTTATCACTTAAGATATTTTATTATATCTTGTATTTATATATAATTTATATAGATTTTATATTAGTAACTAGATTAGTACGGATTTCTTGTATACAAACTTTAACAAAACTAGCCTTACAACCGTATTACTGTTGTGTTATTAATCCACCAATTTTCTTAGACATAAATTTGTCTATATAATAAGGAGTTTTCACATCTTCTTAACTGTTCTTTAAAACTATGGATATCTATACTAGAGCCGTTACCGTTCAACAGAAATTAATGTTGTGAACACTAAAATATTAACATTGAAACATTCAAAAAAAAATTTTAAAAGACTAGAATATAATTTCATTATTCTTTGCAAAAATTCATTATTTTAATATTTTCATAATAGAATACATATTTGTTATTTCTTCAAAATAATTTATACAACCAAAATAATTTCAAATCATTGAAAAAAAATAATACCAAATCACGTGATCTAATAAGTTACTAACAAAATCAACAAAGGTGTATATAAAATAAATAATATCCGATATAGTGTAACGGCTATCACGGTCCGCTTTCACCGGGCAGACCCGGGTTCGACTCCCGGTATCGGAACGTTCCAATTTTTTTTATCTTTTTTTTTTCCAATTTCATGAATAGATGATATAATTTAAAGAACTCTAAACAATTTTTTTGTTCTTCATAATATATATGCATATACAGGGAACAATTAAAAATGGAATTAATCAGGAAAATACCCAATTTTTTCATTGGGTATAATAATAATAAGGAAGATAAGAAAGTCGAGGATGAAGATATAGGTATTGAATCAGAAAATACAATTGAAGATGAACTTGAAGATGATGTAATTGAAGAAGGTGAAATAATATCAAATAATAAACCATTAATATCATTACGAGATTATGCAATTGAAGAGAATTATATTAATGATATTGAAATATTTCAACTTTATTTAGATTATAATAATAGTAAAAAAAATGAAGTTAAAGAATTTAAAGAATTTAATAAACTTTATAAAATTAAGAAAACTATTGAAAATTATATTAATATGATTGAATTAATTGAAAAAATTGAGAAGAAACATAATAAACAATTAAATAATTTATTTAAGGGTAATGGTAAAGGTAATAATAATAGGAATAAAATTAGTAAGAAACAAGATAATAAGAATTTATTACTTGATAAAAAATATCAAAGATTAGTTATTGAGCATGGAATAATTAATAATGAGCGTAAAGATTTAAGGAATGAGAATTTAGAATTACGTAAAAGAATTGAAGAATATGAAAGGAATAAATTAGTTAATAATACTACGAATGAAACAATTTCTAATGTTAGATTATCTAGTAATGGTAAAATGAAGATTGGTAAAAGACTTGAATCAAATAATTTTTCTATTTAAAAATACTATATATAAATTAGTTATGCAGTTTTAAAACATAAAATTGCCATATTTTCTAAATAAATATAAATAAATCCATTTTTTTCATGTGATATACTTGAAGAGAATGATTTACCAACAATTATATGCCAAGGAGAACCTAATTTTTCATCTAACTTTAATTTAATATCAGAAGCTAATTGTGAAGGTTTTGCTTTTAAATCTTTATAAGAATTTAAAACAATATCTGAAATAATTTGTTTTTGTTCATCATCCTGTATTAGTTAGTATTTAAAGCTTTTTTTAAAAGACAACAAATGGTTATATAATACATACCATATCAGTGGATTTAATGATTGGAGTTAAATCAGTCATTATTGTTGTTGTTATTTGGTTGTTTATCAAAGAGAAACCATATATAATATATATATTAGGATTTGATGATGATCAATTTGATATTGTATTGAAAATCATGATAGTAAGAAAAAAAAAAAGATTACGTAATATAAGACATTATAATATATGTTTTATAATGGTTTTAACGTTAGATTATAAAATAATCTATAATATATAATAATATATACATGAATATGTGTATGTGTAGGATATAACTACTGTTGTATTTGTTGTTGAGTAGAAGAATTTATTTCATTAGATTCATTAGATTCATTAATTTCATTATTTTGATTATTATTTTTAAAATCTAATAAACCTTTCTCTCTTATTTCATCTAAAATAACAAATTTTTCTCTTCTACCAAATCTTTCCATATCAATATGTTGAATTTTTTCATTCCAATGTTTAATATCACCTCTCCACCAAAGTCCATCCCAATAAATTTTACAATTATTTGATAAATTTAATTCATCAATTACAGTACTTAAATCAGCAGTTGATTCCATTGTATAAGTTGGTCTATATTGACCTGAACACCAAATTCTATTAAATTGATTTAATTTTCTTAAATTTTGTGCTTGATCTTTTAATTTAACTTGACGTAAAAATTTTAATTCAACTAATGCATGATAAGCTTTAATTGAATCAAAATAATTATTAAATTGTACAACTGCTAAAGGTCTCCAAATATCATGACGTGGATGAGGTTTCTTATTTTCTTTATTTGGACGAAAAAATTGTTGATTAATTTGATATTTTGTAATATGAGGTGTTTGACTATAAATTACTTGACCTGATTCAATATTACGGAAAAGGTAAACTTGAGGAGCAAAATTATTTGATTTAAGCCAAAAGCTATTTCTAAATTTAGTTGCCATTGTTTGTCAATGTAGGATAGGATATATATACTTCTTCTACTGTATACCAATCAATTCAAATTTGGACGACATTTAAAAAAATTGAAAAATTAAAGAAATTTAATGAGAAATTAAATTAAATTATAGAGAGAGGGGTCGATCGGTCGATGACGAATGTCAATGGAGACGATGCGTCGGTTATATTTTCTTATTTTCTTTTTCTTTTTCTTTTTATACGATCGTATAACAGTTTTGATATTTATATTTATATTTATATTTATATTTATATTGATTTTTATTTATACACTTGTTTCCTTTCAATAAAGGGGAATCATAGTTATGAATATAATCAATAGTACAGATATTAATATAATAAATAATATTAATGAACCAATAATTAAATTATCAACAAAATCAAATTTATTACCATTTATTTCAGATTCAAATTTATCATTAATTGCACCAGTTTTAGCTTATTGGTTATATTCAATTTATTTCCATATTATTGATGTTTATCAATTATTAGAAAAATATAGAATTCATCCAAGTGAGGAACAATTATCTAAAAATAAAGTAACTCAATTTGAAGTTATTAGAGATGTTATTTTTCAACATATAATTCAATCAATTACTGGTTTAATTGTTCAAAATTTTGATATTACTCCATTAAGTGGTTATGAAAATAATTTATTATGGAATTATAAACAAAAATATCCTATTATTCCAACAGAGGTATTATATTTAATTTATTGGTATGGAATTTCAATTTTAAAAATTTTCTTAGCATTTATAATTATTGATACTTGGCAATATTATTTACATAAATTAATGCATAAAAATAAATTTTTATATAAAAATTTCCATTCACGTCATCATCAATTATATGTACCATATGCATTTGGTGCATTATTTAATAATCCAGTTGAAGGTTTCTTATTAGATACTTTAGGTACAGGTATTGCATCAATTTTACTTGGATTATCAGAAAGAGAAAATATTTTCCTTTATACATTTTCAACATTGAAAACAGTTGATGATCATTGTGGTTATTCATTACCTTGGGATTTATTTCAATATATTTTCCCAAATAATTCAATTTATCATGATATTCATCATCAAATGTTTGGAATTAAATATAATTTTAGTCAACCATTTTTCATATTTTGGGATCAATTAAATGGTACAACTTATCATGGAATTGATGAATATAAGGCAAAACAAAAGGAAATTACAATTGATAAATATAGACAATTCCTTAAAGAAAGGAAGGATAAGAATAAGAAAGATGATTAAAAAAAGGGTCGATAAGACTGTATATAGTTTATATAGTATATAATTAATATCTCAAAAAAAATTGAATTTTTCAACCAACTTCAACATTTCCAATATTGTACAATCTTTTGAACATCTATTTCATTGAACAAATATGTTTAAACAATCATCTATACGTAGCTTTGCATCTACTTCATCATCTTTAGTTAATACTACTACAAGTAATTCTTCACCAACTTCTCTTTATTCATTTAAGAAACAACTTGATGAATATATTTATTTTAATAATTTATCATCAACTTGGACACCATATGTTTATCGTAAAAAAAATGCTGATTATTTAATATCATTAAATGCAGTTGATAAAAAAAATCATCCAATAACACCAAGAGATTATCCTGGTATTCCATCAAAGAAAAAATTAACAAAATTTATTTCATTATTAAAATCAACTGATGAAATTAATAATTTAAAAATTTCACTTAATGAATTATTTAAAATTAGAGTTACTAATAAAGTGAAAAACAAAGATAAGTCAAAATATTTAGAACCAAGTATAATTAATCAATATTTATATAAATGTTTCCAATTAGATTATAAATTATATAGAGATAATTTAGTTTGGTTAGATCAAATTAATGAAAATGATTCAATTTGGAGTGTTAAAAATACTGAAGCAGTTGCATTTATTCAATCAATGATTATTAAAAATAATTATTCATTAAATAATGAAATTAATTTTAATAAATTTAATGAAAAATTAAATCATTGGATAAATAAATCTAATTTAGATACAAATCAATCAATTTTATTTAATGCATCATCTATCATTGCATCTATTTATTCAAATGATTTATCAAATAATGTTATCTCAATTAACAATTTAGATAATTTAACAAAGGAGAAAGTTTATAGTGTTAAACCAAATACAGATTATTTACAATATGATCATGCATATTCAATTATTACTGCATTAAAGGATGCAAGTGAAATTAGTAAAGATGCTAAATTAATTGAGATTGTTAATAGATGGACATCATTCCTTAATGATGTTAAAACATTAAAGAATAATGGTAATATCAAAAGTTCATATGAATTATTCAATGAAAATCCTGTTATAATTGTTAAATAAGTTAAATAAGTTAAATAATTAATTTCATGTATATAAAATGATAAGCCACCGACGCATCGTCTCTTTCTTAATTTTCCATTCTGTTATTTATTTATTTATTTAATATACCATTTCATCTGTTTAATCCTAAGTATAATACGTCTTAACGCTCGAAAACGTGATTTTCTAAATTTTTTTCTTATTTGTTAGACCTCCACATAGACTCATGTTAGACATGTAGATAGAGAATCGTCTGAATCAAACATCTGTGTTGTTAGTTTGTAAAAATATTGAAAATTGGTTGAGTTATGAACGTTCAAAGTTTACACCATACAAAATTTCAATCAATTTCCGTGGGAGATCTACAATACTTGGAGACTTCTAAATAGTATCATTGGAAAGAGGGGAGTCTCTATATATAGAAAAGATACTCGATATGTTTTAAAAGTGTTGTTTAACATCATTTATTAACGTTACTAATTTTGACCATTTTTCGTGTTTTTTTGAACAATTTTTCAGTAAATTTACTATGGGAAGTAAAAATTCTTTTTACATTTATTTAATAACTAGATTGAAATCGAAAAATCGGCTTGCGGGAAGTTTTAATTTAAACTTTTCTCTTTCTAATGAATCTATTAGTATTTAATCAATGTTACTGATGGTCTCAAACTAGTTGTAAATAGATTATAGAATACACGCTTACCTAATAATTATATAAATCATTACGTAATCCACGTATTATACTTAGGAAAAATTATTTCTCCCATATAAGGGGGTAATATTTTCATAGTTCTATACGCCTACTTTAATTATTGTATATATTATATATCTTAATTTATCTTTAAATAGCCAAGTAAATACCAATAACTATGTCAAACTTCTCACAGGGAGTGACTAATCTTCAGAATAATATGCATAATATTTTTGGTGGTTTAACTAAACGTCATCAAAATAATAATAATGATAATAATAATAATAATAATGATGATGATTCGAATGATCGTCAAGATTTAATGGAAGATGATGATGAATTTGATGATGATGATGAATTTAATAAGAAGAAAGAGAAAAGTAGAAGACCAAAGGAAAATGCTTTCACTCAACAAAAATTAAATGCAATTCATCCAATTTTAACAGCTAAGGCAATTGTACCATTATTTCTTTGTTTAGCAATTATATTTATACCAATTGGTGCATCAATGTTACATACGAGTAATAAAATTGAAGATTTTATGATTGATTATTCACATTGTCAATTATTAGCTAATGATAATAATTGGTCTGATATACCATTAGAATATTATAAACATAATTTTAAATCTGATATTTCAATTAATCCTAAATGGAAATTATCAACAAATGATTCTTTAATTTGGTTAAATTATCCAGAAGAAAGAAATATTTGTCAAATTCAATTTGAAATTCCAAATGATTTACATAATTCAATTTTAATTTATTATAAATTAACAAATTTTCATGCAAATCATCGTCAATATGTTAAATCATTTAGTGAAGATCAAATTAATGGTAAAATTGCAAGTATTAAAACAATTAAAGATACAATTGGACAAAATTGTCAACCTTTATCAATTGATGATAATGGTAAAATAATTTATCCATGTGGATTAATTGCAAATTCTTTATTTAATGATACTTTCCAATCAACTTTATTATCAGTTAATAATTCAATTAATAATAATTATCAATTATCAGAGGATAATATTGCATGGTCAACAAATAAGAATAGATTTAAAAAGACAAATTATGATTATAAAGATATTGTACCACCACCAAATTGGATTAAAATGTTCCCTAATGGTTATAATGAAACAAATATACCTGATATTAGTAAATGGCCACAATTTCAAAATTGGATGGCACCAGCTGCATTAAGTGATTTTTCAAATTTACTTTTAAGAAATGATAATGATAAATTATCTAAAGGTTTATATCAAATTAATATTGGATTACATTTCCCAACAATTGAATATAATGGTGGTAAATTTGTTTATTTAACAACTTCAAGTTCAATTGGTGGTAAAAATTCATTTTTAGGTATTTCTTGGTTAATTGGTGGTATTATATGTTTAGCATTTTCAATAATTACTATAATTACAGTATTAATTAAGGGTAGAAAAGCAGGTGATACTAATTTACTATCTTGGAATAAGCAATAAGTTTATATAATTTCTATATATTATTTAATATACCGGTTTTTTTCCCTCGTTTTTTTAAAAATTTATGCAATCACCTGGTTCTATAATGGCATTTAATTACCGAGTAAAGTTCCATTCACTTGTTTATTGCTTCTTCTTATGATATGGACTCTTCTAATAAGGAACACACCAAATTGGCTAACCATTTATCATCTATAAATATGAATAATATGAATAATATTAACATGAATAATATGAATAATATGAATATTAATATGGGAATGAATTATCCAATTCAATTATCTCAACAACAAGTTCAGGCTCAGGCTCAAATTCAGGCTCAAGCTCAGGCAGCTCAAGCGCATGCCCAATATCAAGCACAAGCACAGGCACAAGCACAAGCACAAGCACAATTACAAGCACAAGCTAGAATGCATGTACAAGCTCAACAGATGGGTTATCAAAATTATCCACCAATTGGATTCCCTGCTTATTATCCACAACCACCTCAACAAAGTAATATCAATGGTAATAATCCTAATCCTAATCCTAATAATAATCCTATTTATTACCCACCAATGAATAATGATAATAAATTAGATTCCTCAATACAACAACAACAACAACAACAACAACAATCATCATCAACAACAACAACATCATCATCATCAATATCTGAATACAACACCAATTCTACTTTAAATTCAACAAAATTACGTCGAGGTCCATGGTCACCAGAGGAGGATAAACATTTATTAGAATTAGTTTCAATGTTTGGAGGTGAAAATAATCTTAATTGGGTTAAAATTTCTCAATTATTAGAGAGTAGAACTGCAAAGCAAGCACGTGAAAGGTATCATCAAAATTTAAAACCTTCATTAAATAGAACTCCAATTACTCCAGAGGAAGGTAAATTAATTGAAGAATTAGTTGAAAAATATGGTAAACGATGGGCAGAAATTGCACGTCATCTTAATGGTAGAAGTGATAATGCAATTAAAAATTGGTGGAATGGTGGTGCAAATAGAAGGAAAAGATTAAATGATAAAAATGATAAAAATGATAAAAATGATAAAAATTCTATTAATAATAAACTTAAATTTAAAAATAATGATAGTGATAATAATAATGATAATGATAATGATAATGATAATGATAATGAAACAATTATAACAAATAATACAACAAATCATTCAAGATCATTATCAAATGATTATAGATTACCACCAATAACAAATCATCAATTGAATATATCATCACCTCCATTATCATCATCATCAAATGGATTAAAATCATTAAGTGGATTAGGAGCTGCAAATAGTTTACTTTCAATAAGTAATAATGATTATGAATCTAATGAATATATTAGAAAAAGAAAGATAAAGGAAGATTCAATATCTAAAAGAAGACATTCAGCAGCATCAATTACATCAATTGGATCAAATAATTCAAATAATTCAAATAATTATACAACAATTTTACATTCACCATATCTTAATGGTATAACATCATTAACATCAATAAATAATAATAATAACAATATTAACACTAGTATGATAAGTCCACCAATTAGTTCACATATTGAATCATTAACAAGTTCACCAAAGGTTAGAGGTAGAAGTTCAAGAAATTCATCAATTTGTAGTAATGAATTATTAGATAATTCTACCAATGGTGATAGAGATAGTAGTTCAAGTCGTAGAGGTTCAATATGGGCAATACCAAATAATCATCAACATAATAATGGTAGTGTTGGTAGTATAACAAATAATATTAATTCAGTTTTAAGAAGGAGTAGTTTAGGATTTGTTAATAATAATAGTAGAAGGGGTAGTTTAGGTGGTAGACTGAGTATTACAAGTTTAAGTCAATATTCTGTTTCTAATAATAATAATAATAATAATAATAATAATAATAATAATGGAATTAATAATAATACTGTAACTACTATTCCACCAGCAATTATGGTTACTAATAGTAGTAATAATATTGATGAAGAATTAAGGAAAGATATTTTTAAGGAAGGTTTTAATATAAGTAATTCAAAAGTTGAATTAAATGAAGATAAAAATTCTGAGGGACCAAAGGGAGATATTGAAGGGGAAGGAGATGAACAAACAGAGGCAAATGAAGGTGAACTGAAGATGAAGATGAGTATTAGTTCATTAGTTAGTTAATGTATTAAATTGTGTATTAAAGATTGATAATATGTAATGTAATTTTAATTTTAATTTTAATTTTAATTTTATTTTATTCTGCGAAGTTATACCTATACTATCTATTTATATACTTGTTCTTTTGAGTAATGATGGAGATGACATTAAGGGACAATGTACGACAAGTATTAAATATACTTAATATAGATAATAATGATATTAATATTAATAAGAAATTAGAGACAATTGAATTAAGTACCTTATTAGATGCAACAAAGAAAATTTCTTCAATTATAAATGAAATGGAATATAATTTATCAAATAGTGATAATATTAAAGATAATAATTTATTATTATCTGATGAAGTTAGATCATTAATTAATAAAAGGAATGAATTACTTAGTGATATTAATGATATTAATGATATCAATGATAGTAAAGCTACAAATGATGATAAGAATGATGATGAAAAGAATGAAATTAATGAAGATAATGAAAAGGAAATTGATATTGATACTAATACAGAAAAGACAGACAATAAAGAGGAGGAAAATAAAGCAAGTAAGAAATCAATTGAGATTAAAACTTTATCAGAAACAATTAAGGAAGAAAAAGAAGTTGATAATGATGTAGATAGAAATAGAGATACTAAAGAAGATGAAGAAGAAATTACTATTATTGAAAATAATAACGAACAGAACAACGATATTGTTGTTAAAATAGAGAAGAATACAACTACAAGTACAGGTAGAGGTAGAGGACGTCCACAGGGATCATTTAAATTAAAATTGAGTGGTAAATCTAATATAAATGAAGATAATCAACCACCATTAAAGAAGATTAAACTTGAATCAGGAATTTCTGAATCAGAAACCCCATCACCATCAATGACAATTCCAATAGTGGGATCTAAATCTGTATCTAAATCTAAATCTCCAGCACCATTATCATCATCATCACTATCATCATCATCTAAATCACCAGTATCAGCACCAATACCGACATCAGAATCAAAATCTACATCATCAATATCAGACGATAATAATAATAATAAAAACATTACAGCTGCAAGTAAATATGGATACCCGAATCCACCACCATTATCATCATATAATGGTAAAATAGGTAGATCATTTTATTCATCAATTTATAATCCATCAACACCAATTTTACCAAATTCACAAGTTGCATATTGTCCAAGTAAAAATTCAGATTCAGGTAGATATAATGGAATTCAAAATGAATGGATTTTATGTAGAGTTTTAAGAATTTTAAGTGAAACTAGATTTGAAATTCAAGATCCTGAACCTGATGAATTACATCCACATGGACAAATTTTCCGTGCAAATTATAAAGAAGTTATACTTGTACCATTACATTTACTTAATGGTATTAATAAATTAAAAGAATATAAAATTGGTAGTAAAGTACTTGCTAAATATCCTGAGACTACAACATTTTATCCAGCAGAGGTATTAGAGAGTAGAAATAGTAGATGTATGTTAAGATTTGAAGGTGAAGAAGAAGTTGATAAGTTAACACCAGTTGATAGAGTATTTGTATTACCATGGCCTAAATAATGTATGTATGTATGTATTATGTAAGCAGACACCGTCGACGGGACGGCGCATTTTAATTTTTTTTTGTTAATTTTTTTTAATTTTTGTTCATTTTTCAATGATTTTGCATTGGATTTGGGATTGGATAGCAAATATATATACTTTTCTTCTTGGAATATCTTCTGTAAGGTATACATTCAAGATGTTATTAGGGGATTCAATAACCACTACTAAGAATTCTTTAGTGAATTTCATTAAATGTCAAATTAGATTTGCTCATAAGAAAGTTGTATCTTCAAAGACTCATATGCAAGATTCACCTGGTAAAAGGTTAGGTGCTAAAAAATATGAAAATCATCAAGTTAAAATTGGTCAAATTTTATATCGTCAACGTGGTACCAAATGGTATCCTGGTGTTAATGTTGGTATTGGTAAAGATCATACCCTTTTTGCATTACAACCAGGTTTTGTTAAATATTATTTAGATCCTTTCCATCCAAAGAGAAAATTTATTGGTATTGCATTAAATAAAGATGATAAATTACCTTATCCACATTTTGAACCAACTAAAAGAAGATTAGGTAGAGATGTACTTGAAGGTAAAAGAGCTGAGGCTGAAGCTCAATATTTACCAAGAAGTGTTCAACTATTACAACCTAAAATTAATGAAGAATTAAATAAAAGAATTGAAAAGAGAAATATCAAATTGAATAAATTTAAGGAAGATATTAAAGAAAATTTCCCAAATTTATCATCATCTTTAACTGAGGAAGAAATTGATTTAGCTGCAAATAGATTATTATCAATTGATGGTTATTTACGTGGTGGTAAATCAATTGATGATGCTAGATTTAGTACAACTTATTATTATATTTATGATTTAAAATTATCAAATAAACGTAATGAAATTTCCCTTGATGAATTAAATGAAAAATCATCATCATATAAAGAATTTGCATCAAAAATTGATTCAGAAATTATGTTTGCACCTGATTTTTCATTAACTAAAAATTTAACATCAGATGAATTATCTTCATTAAAGACAAAATCTTTTGCAGAATTAGAGAAATTAATTCCTGATATTACTAAACCTATCAACAAGAAAACTAAAGAACAAGCATTATCAATTATAAATAGTGTTGCATTCTCATTAAAGGAACAAATTAAATTAAAGAGAAGATTTTTAAAGCCAACATTACCTGAAACTGATGAAACTGTTGGTACTGCAAAGGATAAGAAAGTAATTGCAATACAGAAAATGAATATTGAAACAAGACAAGTTGAAACTATTTACAGAACTAAAAATGCTTTCTTACCTTGATATATTATAAATTATAACTTCTATACACTTGTAAATATAATATTAATAAAATAAACTCTATTATATATTAATAACTAGTTCTCTGCATGACGAACCTAATTGACTCTTTTACGCCTTAAACGTTGGGTTTGGTAATTTCAATTTCCCTAAGGAAAATTTTGACCCCTACTTATTACTACACATTTTACTTTTAAAAACAAACCAATAGAACGAATGCCACTACATTAGTAAACCTTAGTGTCTGTAAACCCTAAAGAACCCATTGACCCTGGTAACATGAAAAATTAAGGTACATGAATTTTAAATATCTGTTTTTTGAAGTACTACACTCTCTAATCTTTCTTGAACTATATTTATCTATAATCTCTATACTGTTGGAAAATATGAATACTCCAATCTAATATTGTTAAACTCACTCCTATACCAATACACTTACTCAATCTTATCACATATGCATTTGGTATATTCATTCCAAAATATTTCAACCAAGTAGGAGCAAATAATCCAATGTAAACTATGTATAATATATTCATATTATCTGCAATAAAGTTAATTGAACCATTAATAATGATATTAATGTATCCAAAATCTTGTGAATTTTCAATTTTAATAATGTTAATATTTGGTAAATGAATATAGAAATAATGACCTAATAAAAATAATGCCAATCCTATAATTGGAATGAGTGTATAACCTAAAAGAAACATGGCAAGTCTATAACCACTTATATCCTTCATGTCAAAGGTTGGTTTATCATTTGTCAATTTAGTCATTTTAACCTTATCTAGACTTTAATTATAATTATAATTATAATTATAATCAAAATAAACTCTATAAAAATACATTAATAATCGATAAAGAACTCGAAATTTTTCAAATCTTTTTTCAACCTCCGGAATTTCTTTTCATCCATTTTCTTTTCTTTTCTTTTTATAAACAATAAATCTCTCCATTTACTACACAATGACAACAACTTTAGAGGCAGCTAAGGCTTGTTATTTACTAATACAATCATTTCTTAATTCATCACCTTTAAATTGTCTAAATTCAATTAATTTAGATAAAAATGATAAAATTTATAAATTAGATAAACATTTACATTTACCAACATTATACCCATCTTCGTTTAATGAAGAACTTCATTTGGAAACTCAAAAATTAGCTTTACAGACTTATAATAATTTTATCAATATCTTAGAATCTCATAAATTAGAGGAATTAAGTATTTCTTATAATGGTGGTAAAGATTGTCTTGTACAATTAATAATCTATTTTGCTGCTGTTTATAAACATAAAATAATTGACAATAATTACGATTTAGATACACCACTTATTATAAATGCAGTTTATGTACATACAGAAACTGAATTTGATGAACAAATTAATTTCCTAAAGGAATCAGTTTTACAATATGGATTGAATTTTACAGCTGTATATACATTATTCAATGAAATCAATCATTTAAATAAATCTCAAATATTAGATGAAATAAATACTTCATCTTCAGGTAATATTAAATGTCTATTTTCACAATCTTCAACATTACCTTGTGGGTTTTCAACTTATTTAAAATCAACCAATAATAAAATAAAGGCAATTATAGTTGGTATACGTCGAACTGATCCCTATGGTTCAAATTTATTATTAAAACAGAAAACTGATACTCATAGAGGATGGCCAGATTTTTTAAGAATTCATCCCATTTTAGATTGGCATACAGGTGATGTATGGTATTTTATTAAATGGTTAGAAAGGGAATCAATTAATTCTAATTTTAAAATCAATTATTGTCCATTATATGATGCTGGTTATTCATCTATTGGAGGTTGTGATAATACTGTTAGAAATCCTCAATTAGCTCATATTTTGAAAAATAATAAAAAATCTTTTTGGCCTGCTTGGTGGATACTTGATGATGATATTGAAAGATTAAGCCGTGTTCAAAAAGGTAAAGTATAGTATAAAATAATTACACATTAATGTCCCTTAGATGCAATTGCAATAGCTTCCTTTTCAAATCCATCAACTTTAATATAATTTATACTACATTCAGTTAATTTATCATAACTTATATTATTCTTAACAAATGTTGATGGTTCTAAAACTCCAACGAAAACACTTGATATATTCCCACCCTGTTTAATTATCCTATCTAAACATGGTTCATTACCACTTAATCTATAACTACATGGTTCCATAGTTGTATAAAGTTCAGTTCCAATTGGTACTTTATCTGTATTATTTTCTTTAAAATATTTATCTAATGCACATTGTTCTGCATGTGTATTACCTGGTAATTCCCTTGAATATCCAGTTGCCAATATCTTACCACTATTTACTAATAATGCACCAACACAGAATGCTGTTGATGTTGGTTCACTCTTTTTAGCTTCATCAATTGCTAATGTCATATATTTTTGTGCATGTTCCTCTGCCCATTCAGGTAATTCAGTTGTATATGACCATGAATTTTCATTATTTGTTGATTTTGATTCATATTTATATGCATGTAAATATAAATTTAAATCATTTGGATCAGGATCAGTATATAAATCTTGTTGACAAATTTCACATTTTTCACCATTTAATAATTCACCAGATTTTAATAAATTAT
This sequence comes from Pichia eremophila, assembly GCA_030579415.1. NCBI lineage: Eukaryota > Fungi > Ascomycota > Pichiomycetes > Pichiales > Pichiaceae > Pichia > Pichia eremophila. The sequence continues at coordinate 255,803 of JAKTQW010000004.1, read as the reverse complement.
TATTTCTATGTAACCAACTTGATGTTGATAATGTTTTACCAACTTGTTCTAATATACTAACAACTTTATCCTTATCAAAATCTCCATCTTTACCTAATTTTTCACCCCAAATATCTGGTGATGAATAAATTGGATCATTAATAATTGGATATCCTAAATATTGTAAATGAACTCTAATTTGATGTGTACGTCCAGTGAAAGGTTTACATAAAACAATTGAATGTTTACCATCATAACTTAATCTTTTAAATTCAGTTTTAGCTTCTTTACCATTTTTTTCATCAACAATATTTAATGAAACTCTTGGATCATAAGTTATAATTGGTTTATCAATAATTATATCATCAACAGGGAATTCACCAACAACTTTTGCAATATATTGTTTACTAACTTCTCTATTCTTAATTTGTTCAACCATTTCCTCTGCTGCTTTTGCAGTTTTACCTAAAAACATTAAACCACTTGTTAATCTATCTAATCTATTACATGGATGAACATTTAAATTAAATTCTTTCTTCAGAATATAAGTTATTGAATTATGTCTATATCTACCAGTTGGATGAACAGGTACTCCACTTGGTTTATCAATTACAACAATTTTATCATCTTGATAAACAATTTTAATAGGTCTTGAACTAACAGGTGGTTCATGTCTATGTATACGATGACAAATTAAATCACCATTACGTATAATTGTATCCTTTGAAGTTTTCTTACCATTTAATGTAACTGTACCATTCTCTAATGCTTTAATATAATAACTTTCAGGATATAATCTAAATTCATTAGAGAAAATATCTAATAATGATCTATCTCTCCATCTTAATTTACAATATGTCATATAAGTATAAAAATATGGTGTTGTTCGACGTAATGGTCCATCAATTATATAATTAGTATCTTCATCCTCTTCTCTAATAGTTTTATCATTAATTTCATTACCAAGTGTCTTATTTGCAACTTCTTGAACTTTACGTACTTTAAATCCATTTTCATCAACTAATGCAACTGCACCACGTTTTTTAACAGGTTTAATGTCGTTATTTGATGTATTTAATTTATTAGTTTCCTCCATAGTATTGAATAATCGTTTCAAGAATGTAGAAACTCTCTTATACATTCAAATGAATGAAATAGTAATATACTTAATGAAAAGAAGATGTAGAACTTTCCCTAACATTACCGTTGAAATTTCTTTTCTTTTCTTTTCTTTTCACATGAAATTGAAAATTGGAAAAACTATTTTACTTTCCAAAGTTTTTTGATCTTCTTTTATAAAATTATTTCATTCGGTTTATTATTACAAGGATATAGTATATAATTAAGGATGTTACCAGCTTTGAACTCACAAATTCATCGAATGGTATGTGTTTTTAAGACAGCTAAACATCATTTTTCAACAATTAAAGTTGATAATCCTCCATTAAATAATTATTTAGCATGGAATCCTGTAATACGTGGTACAATTCAACAACTTGATTCAATTGCACCAAGATTTGAATTATCAAAGGGTGAAATTGATATAATTACACATCCTGAATTATTTTATAAATTATTAAAGGATAAAATTTCAAAAGCTGAAGATAGAATATTTTTATCATCATTATATATTGGTAAAAATCAAAATGATTTAATTGATATTATAATTAATCAAATGAATAATAAACCAAATTTAAAAATTGATATATTATTAGATTGTTTAAGATCAACAAGAGATGTACCTGATGCATCAACTGCATCATTAATTTTACCATTAGTTGAAAAATTTGGTAAACATAGAGTTAACCTTAGATTATATCATACACCTCATTTACATGGATTTAAAGAATTATTAACACCAAAAAGGTTAAATGAAATTTATGGTTTACAACATATGAAAATTTATGGTATTGATAATGAAGTTATTTTATCAGGTGCAAATTTATCACAAGATTATTTTACAAATAGACAAGATAGATATTATTTATTTAAATCAAAAGATTTAACAAATTATTATCATAGAGTTCAAAATGCTATAAGTTCATTAAGTTATCAAATTGTTTCAAGTAAAAATCGTAAAGAAGGTTTTTATCTTGATTGGCCAACATCTAATTTAGCATCTCAACCAAATTTAAATTTATCAAGATTTATTAGTGATGCAACAAGAGTTTTAGTACCAGTTTTAAAATCAAAATTTAAAGATATTGAACGTGAACCATTTGATCAATTTGATGGTGAAATTAATGATAAAAATTTATTTAAAAAAGATCCAGTTACAATTGTTTATCCAATTTCTTCATTTACTCCATTAATTAATCCAGATCAATCAACTGAATTACAAAGTATACTTAGATCATTATCATTATTAGATAATAAAAATACTAAATTTACAATTACTGCAGGTTATTTTAATGTTCATCCACAAATTAAAAAGAAAATAATTAATTGTCAAGCAATGGGTAATATTATAACTGCATCACCTGAATCAAATTCATTTTATAAATCTAAAGGTATAAGTTATTATTTACCTGATGCATATGTTTATAATTGTCAATTATTTTTAGAGGAATTATCTAAAAAGAATAAACAATCAAATACAGATATTAATCAACGTATTAAATTATTAGAATGGCAAAATGGTATAGTTAATACACCAAATGGATGGTCATATCATGCTAAAGGTATTTGGATTAATTTACCAAATGAGGAACAACCAAGTATGACAATTATTGGTAGTTCTAATTATACTAAACGTGCATATGGATTAGATTTAGAATCTAATGCTTTAATTATTACAAAGGATGAAGATTTAAAGAATTCAATGAAGGAAGAAATTGATAATTTATTAAGTCATACAAATGAAGTTGGATTAAAAGATTTTACTGAAGGTAAGAGAAAAGTTAGTATTGGTGTTAAACTTGCTACTAATATTATAACTAAGATGTTATGAGGTTAATGATGAAGATGAAGATGAAGATGAAACACATATTTATTTATTTATTCTTGTATATATATATATATATATTTTAATGTTTATAATATATTACATTCAAACGAAACATTTATTTGGAAATAAAATTTTTAAAATGGAAAATTCTTTTTGTTTTTTTTAAAGAAAAATAAATACTATAAAATAAATAAACTTATAGCAACTGGAATATATAAAATAGATATATGTAGAATCATTTGGGATAAAGTTAGAAGGAAAAAAAATAAAGCTAAACACAAGATAATATAAACTGAAGAGTTAAAACGTTAGAAGAAAAAAAAATTAATTAATTCTTTAAACTTCTTCTAGCTTTAACAGCATCTGCTAATTCAGTAAGAACAGTAACAGTATCATCCCAAGAAATACAAGCATCAGTAATTGAACAACCATATTTAAGAGCATCTTTACCACCTTGATCTAAAGGTGGAACATCTTGTCTACCTTCAACAATATTTGATTCAATCATTAAACCACAAATTTTATGAGAACCTGAAGCAATTTGTCTTGCAACTTCAGCTGAAACTTTTGGTTGATTTTTATGATTTTTTTGTGAATTACCATGAGAACAATCAACCATAATTCTTGATTCACCATCTTTAATAATTTTTGCTTTCTCTAAAGCTTCTTGAGCTTCATTAACTGATTCTTCATCATAATTAGTACCTTTTTTACCACCACGTAAAATAACGAAACAATCTTCATTACCTTCAGTACCAACAATAGCAACAACACCAGGTTTAGTAACTGAAAGGAAATGATGAGGATGAGCAGCAGCTCTAATTGCATCAATTGCAACACCTAAAGTACCATCAGTACCATTTTTAAAACCAACAGGGAATGATAAACCTGAAGCTAATTCTCTATGTAATTGAGATTCAGTTGTTCTTGCACCAATTGCACCAACAGAGAATAAATCACTTAAAAATTGTGGAGAAATTGTATCTAACATTTCACCTGCAATTGGTAATTTTTCAGTTAATTTAACAAATAATTCTCTTGAAATTCTTAAACCTTTATTAATATTAAAAGAACCATCAATATCTGGATCATTAATTAAACCTTTCCAACCAACAGTTGTTCTTGGTTTCTCTAAATAAGCTCTCATAACAATATGTAATTCACCTTTAACTTTTTCATTTAATTCACTTAATCTATTACAATAATCTAAAGCAGCTTTTGGATCATGAATTGAACAAGGACCAATAACAATTAATAAACGATCATCTTTACCATTTAAAATATCAACAGCTTGATTACGACCATTTAAAATAACTTTTTCATTAATTTCCTTTAATGGAATTTCACTTTGTAATAAATCAGGTGGTGTTAATGGATTATAACCTGTAATTCTCCAATCTTCAGGTTTATTTCTATTACCGACATTAGGATTTTGAATGAACATTCTTGATGGTTGCTATGGAATGTGTTAGTAAGTTATTCTCTGAAAGATATATTTAAAAATAAGTATATAAAATATAAATTTCCCCTAATAAAGAAATGCATGTGCATGTTGAAAAATCAGTCATTTAAAACGACCGTGAAAAAAATTGGCGAAAAAAGTCCGAAATTTTTCACTTTTTTTTCAATTTGACTCTGAAATAGTGGTTGTACACTTTACTTACAGTCATGTATTTATGTTAATGAGTATCTATTTATCTATTATATAGGTTAAAAGAGAAAGAGAATAAGTAATATATTATCCTAACACAAAAAGAATCTTAGAAAAAAGTTATCGAATGGACAATATAGTAATATGATGACTGATTTTGCATAAAATTTTTTATTTTAAATTAATAAAATATTTTTCCGGAATAGATTTGGCAAATCGTGTTTTATTATTTTTAAATTGTTATTTAAACGTTTCCTATCTCTTTTTTGGGGCTTTTCTCACCTCCGGTACCGGAGAGGGGGTGTACTCTTAATTAATTAATTAATAATATATATTCTATATCATTACAATCTAATATCACCATTTACTATTCTAGCATATACGTTATCATCAAGTGGTGAATAAGTTTTCTTTGATCCATCCAAATAATAAACTTTTAATGAACCATTTTTACCACATGGTAAAATTGGATCACGGAAAATTTTTTTACTAATTTTATGACTATCAGAGAATGAAATATTTTGAAATGTAACAAATACTGGTCTTGCAAAATGTGGTAAATTTTTAATACTAGTTTCATATAATTCGGAAAGTATTTTATTTAATTTATTTGAATCATTTTCAATATCTTTATTATCTTGTTGTGTTTGAATTAATGCATATCCTGCTCTACCTTCATGATTTTCAACTTTTGCTCCAACAATAACACAATTTTTAATTTCTTTATTAAATTCTAAAATTTGATTTTCAACTTCTGTTGTACTAACATTCTCTGATTTCCATCTATATGTATCACCCATTCTATCAACAAAATATATACAACCTAATTCATCAATTCTCATTAAATCATCACTTCTAACCCATGCATCACCCTTTTTGAAAACATCTTTAATAATTTTTGAATATGTTGCAACATCATCATTAACATAACCTGGGAATGTTGCCTTAATATTCTTTGGATTAAAAATTTTCATAATCATTTCACCCTTTTCATTAATATTTGGTACTTCACATAATCCTGTATTTGGATTTCTATAAATCATTGTTTCATCCTCTGGATCCATTTTAACTAATTTATATTGTAATGATAATATCTTATCTGCTAAATAACCATTATTTCTAATTGCACCAATTCCAATACCATTATATTCATAACATGTAGTTGCAAATGGTGCTTCACTTGATGAATAAAATTCTCCAATTGCTTTAATACCAAATCTTTCCTTTAATTTCATCCAAATATCAGGTCTTAATCCATTACCATATGCTAATTTAATTTTACCATAATATTCCTTTTCATTTAATGTTACTTCAGAATCAACTAAATATCTACAAACTTCTCCAACATATTGAATTGTATTACATTTACAAATTTTAATTTGTGTCCAATAACTTGATAATGAAAATTTATGACCAATTGAAATTGTACCTTTAACAATTAATGCAGGTAAAACACCTAAAATTGATGCAGTACCATGATATAATGGCATTGCAGTATAAATATTAGAATTTTCTGAGAGATGAATTGCCTTTGGGAATACATGTGTTGCCATATAAATTTTTCTCCATGAATTAATAGCAGATTTTGGTAATCCAGTTGTACCTGAAGTGAAAACTAAAACTGCAGGATCCCAATATTTAACATTTAAATCTCTAATTGAATCAATTTCACGAAATTGTTCATTTATTTTATTATTAACTTTTTGTAACATAATTTCTTCATTAATAATTTTTAATAAAACATTTGGTAATTCATTTTCAATTTGTTGTTTAGTTTTATTAAAATTATCAAAACATTCATCATCAATAAGTACAATTTTAGATTTAACAACTTTAATACAATGAACTAATGGATTTGAAGTTAAATTATAATTTAAAAATGCAGGTATTGCACCTAAATTCCATAATGAAAACCAAATTATTAAAAATAATGGTTTATTCATAAAATATAATGAAACAACATCACCCTTTTCAATACCATATTCATTTTTCAATATAAATGACATACGTAAAATAGATTCATAAAAATCTTTATAAGTAATATTTTCAACATCAAATGAATTTTCACCATCAATTTTAAAATTTTTACCCTTTATATTCTTTGGATATTTAATTGCAATTTTATTCATAACATTTTCATTAGTTGCATTTGATTCAAATTCATACCATAATGAAAATTGTTTAGTAATCAATGATTGAATAACATAATGATGAAAGAAACTACCAAGTATTCCAACTAATTGTAAATCTTCCTTAATTCTATATTTATTATTAAATTTTTTAAACCAAGAAGGTTCAGTTTTCAATACAATGTATCCAAACAATGAAGTTATTGCCAATGGTGCAATTACTAACGCCAGCATTGTATAATATATTATATTGAAGTCTATACTCTTCTAAAAGAGAGGGAAAAAGAATGAGCCATCTGAGGTAATAAGACAGACCACTCTGTCAATGTGATAATATATACACTGTGAGAAAATAATAAGAATTTACAGTCTCATCGACCTTAGAGTAATTCCCAAATATTTTTTATAAGATTATAAATATTAATAAAGACAAAGAAAGTTAAAATAATTAAATATACAAAGAAACGATTAAACGATGTCTGAAAATCAAGCACCAAGAAGGTGATGCAATTAATGTTCTTTAAGAAGAAATTGAAGAATGAAAAGTTGTTATCTTAAAAAAATTTCCGATTTCTTTCCTATTTAGGAAGTATTAATACTTTTACTTTTATAATATCTATATAAATACCTATGCGTTCTATAACCTTTACAAAATTTATCTAATTTTTACTCTATAATGTGATTTTAACCCTGATTGATTTTCTTATGTGCATAATTATCATTATCATAATCATAATTATCATTATCCATTTCAGTATCCTCATTTCTTTCTTCATTAATTTCATTATTCTTAACTTCTTCAGATCTACTCCTTTTCCTACCATGTATAATACTTGAATCTTTAATATCATTATTATCTTCATCATTCCCTCCTCCATTCTCAGATTCTAATTTACTATGTAATCTATGAACACCTTCCTTAACTGCATTCTCTAAATCACCATATTTCCTCTCCGCACTAATTAATGCATCAATTCCTCCATTAATCATAACTCTTTTCCATCTAAATTGACATGCATTTAATGTCCTATCTTGAAATTTTTTAGAAATTTCTTTCCAAGTTAATCCATCCTCTCTTAATTTCATTAATAATATACTATCCTTTAAATTCCAAGGTACAGCAGTTTTAGTTTTATAAGTTTCATCTATTTTAATAGGTAATTTATTTAATTTATTTATTCCACTAACTTGTTGAGAAGGTTGATGTGGTGGTAATGATGGTGTGTTAATGGATTGTGTGGAATAATATATTTGAGTTGGTAATACTAAATTAGGTGTTTTATAATAATTTTGATGTTGTTGTTGATATTGTGGTGGTGGTTGTGGATGTGGATTTGAATTATTATTAGATTGATAATAATACATTGATTGATTATTGTTATTATTTGGAATAAATTGTTCATAATGATGATATTGATGTGGTGAATTATTTTGTTGTTGAATCATTAACATTGGATTATTATAATATTCTTTACTTGATGGATAAGGTATATTAGGTATATTAGCATTGGTGTTATTATTTTTATTATTATTATTACTATTTATGCTTTGATTACTATAATTTGATGAACTTGTAGTTGGATATGAGTTAAGTGAAAATGTTGATGAATCAATTGTTCTATCATTTGAATAAGTTGTTGAATTTTGTGAAATTATTGAATTTGATGATTTCTCAAATGATAAAGTATTTGGTAATGATGGTGGTTGAACTTGTGTATTATAGTTATAATTGTAATTATAATTATAATTATAATTATAGTTATAATTATTAATATTATTATTATTTTGAATATTATTAATATTATTTGACTGATTATTCAAATGTGAATAATAACCATTGGTATTATTATTATTACTATTACTATTACTATTGCTATTGCTATTATTATTTCTTTGTATACTAGTTAATGGTAGTAAAGCCTGTTGATTTGTTTCAATATTTGAAATTTTAACATTTTCAATAAGCGCCTGACCTGGTGATTGTAAATGTGATTGATCACCACTGACATTATTATTACTATTATTATGATTATATTTATGATTATTATTATTATTATTAATATTATTATTATTACTATTATTAGGATTAAAGATTGGAATTGTATCAATAGTAAGATTCCCATCACTATATAAATCACTCTTAGAAACATCACTTTTATTTTTTTTTATTGTCGATTTTGCTTCCATTTTTACCTAATTCGTATAATTTTTCACCTGTTAAAAATATTTGATTGCTATGTTATGTATATTATTGTTAATAAAAATAAATTGGTAGGTAATATTATTTATTTTCAGCTAAAAACTTATAATAGTCTATTGATTCTTAATATTTATATTTAATATATTAAAATATATTAAAATAAAATAAAATAAAATAAAATAAAATAAAATAAAATAAAATAAATAAGTAATAAAGATAAGAGAGATAAAGTATATTATATTTGAAAAGTTCAACGGACTAAAAATAATTAACAAAAGGGGATAATGTAATGTATTTATAACGTGTATTGATAAATATGCATAGGTATATAAGTATATAACGAAGAAACAAAAAGTTACAGCCTCAAAATATAATAACGTAATTACTACAATGTAAATGAATAATTAAATATGATATAGTAATTAAAATTACAGATGAATGTAAAAAGGGTGTGATAGGATCATCATGAATAATAGAAGAAAGTAGATATACTTTTGGTAAATTAATTGGAATACGAATGAATGTTGCGTGGTGTTAAGTTAGGGTTAAACTTATAAAAAATAGTTAATCACTAATAATGACAATAAAGAAATATTTTCACCACATCACGATATACACTTACATGACAAGTTTTCAAAGAGACAAAATTATTGTCATCATATAACAATATTTAAGCCACCAATCATTAAGTTACAAGTTATAAAACCGATTTCATTAATGTTGATTGTTTAAGTGCATTAGTGAAGTTAAATTTTTCACAATCAAGGAACGGTTTGATCATTTTGCATACGTTTATAATGCTAAGCATTTATCAGCTTGGTATATAGTTATTCTATACTTTGAGTTCAATAACTCTATTACGAGTGACCTAATAACTTAATTCTCACTCAGTCTCTTATTCAGACTTCTTCTTTCTCTATACGGATAATACGGCCGAGAGGTTGATAATTTTGAAGGCTCAGCCTCTCATTAGTTTGTGGGGAAAATAAATTATTTTAGTTCCATTTCCATTTCCATAGAAGCTTTTTTAGTTTTAGTTTTAGTTTTAGAACTATTGAAAATGTTCTTTATTCTATATAATAGAATGTTACATCATTTACTAAATGTTTTTCCGAATGTTTTCTAAATTTAAATAACTAGATAAATAAGTCTTTAGATAAATATAAATATGAATAAATGATTTCGTTATAATATACAATATAGAGTAAAGTAGCTATTTATTACTCTTTCTTATGGCCCCCACATACCTGCTTTATTAGTTTCTTTTCCAAGCATTGGCCATCCAAAGAAAACAACCATAAGTCCTGACCATAATCCAATTCTTGGTACATGTCTTGCAAGTTGTGCAATATATGGGTTTGGTCCAATTCTTCCAACTTTAGTCATTTTTAATATGTATTTGTTATTTGTTATTTGTTTGTTTGTGTGATGATGATAAAAGAAAATAATAAAAATAATTATTTTAAATTCCTTCAAATAAACCCATACTACATGGTTGCTTTTATACTTCACCATTAACCATACCCCGTTAACTACAAAATCATAAGATCATTAAAAATAATATCACCACTTTCAAGAAAGAAAAAAAAAAACATGTGTTACTCTTTAATAATATCATCATTTTAAGGGAAGAAAACCGTTATTTTCCCTTAAAATCGTCTCATTTTTTTTTAATTAAGTAATTATTATTTTCAATCCCCTGCGTCGATGCGTCGACCCATTCCAGTTATTGCTATTATCTTTATAATAAAAGCTATATCTGGTAGTTACATCGATAAGAGAATTATTAAATTAAATGTTCTATTATTTAAATAATATATATACTTTACGTAATTTATTGATCATGATTAACATCATTATTTAATCCATGAATACCTCTAGCTGTTAAAAATTGGAAAATTGGAACACCAGTTGTTTCATTTGTACCATTGAAAGCATCAATAAAACTGAAAAAACCTGAGAAAACATGTTCTTGTTGTTCCTCTTTAAAAATTTTATCATAAATAAATTTATGTTTAAAATCATCCATTTCTTTTTTATATTTATCAAATGTTAATGCATCATGTCCAAAATCTTTTAATTTATTATTATAACTATCATAAACTGGTTGTTCTAATAATAATCCTAAAGCTGGAGCTTTTGGTATATTAATTTTAGTTTCACCAAATGCTTGTTCAATTCTCTCTAATGGACATCCAGTTCTAATAACTAATGATGCCATACCAATCATCTTACGAATTTGATGTAACATAAATGATTGTCCATGAATTTTAATTGAAATCCATTCAGTACCTTCAATTAAAAATGGTTCACTTACATTAAAACTTTTCATATATCTTTTTGCACTTGGATCTTTATAATTTTTACCATTTGTAAAATTATGAAAATTATGTGATCCAACATAAATATTTAATGCTTTTTTAATTAATTCTAATCTTTCATTAGAAATTCTATAATTAGCTCTACATTCTCTTGAAATTTTTCTAAAATTAATTGCTGCATTCTCTAATGGAATTGATAATTCTAAATTTAATCTATTTGCTTCATAAATTTGTTCAATTTCATTATTTTCAACTCCAACTTCTTTACATTTATTTAATAAATCATCCCAAAATTTATTACCTTCATCATCATTTCTTGAAATATCTTTAAATTCTAAATTAGCATTTTCAATTTCTTTTGAAAGTGTTGATCCAGGTCTTGGTGGTAAAAATGAATAAGTTGGCATTAAATATTCATAAATTCTTGATGAACATAATTTTCTACAATCAAATGCTTTATTAGTTCTTTGAATACCCCAAACTCTAATTTGTTCAGGTAATTCAGAATTAATTTTTTCAACAATTTTATCATCTTCAACAATCATTTTTAATGAAACAACATTACCAGCTGCATGAACTCCTTTATCAGTTCTAGCAGCTCTCATAAAACCATTTTTTTTTAAATCATTTGAATTATTCATTGAAATTGCACCTGCCTTAATGAAAGCATTAAATAATTCACCTTCAATTGTCTTATTTGGTGGATTTAATTGCATTCCATGATATCCTGTACCACAATATCCAATCATACATGCAACTTTACGTTTAGGTTTTCTTTCCTCATTTTTATAAACAGGTTGTCCATTTTCATCAAGGATACGACTATATGATATATATATATATATATGTTAGTATGATGTTCTCTCATAAATTCTTTGTAATTTTGGAAAAACTTACCCACTTGTCCGTGTCTTTTTGCAATAAACGTTGTCTTTTCTCTTCACTTGCCAATTTGCTGATGTGTGGGGTTCTGTGATTACCTTGTTGATAGTTGTCGTTGTCTTTGTTGATATCGTTGTTTTTGGATTCTGTGTCCACAATGACTTGATCAACTTGATCAACGAGCTCATTAGTTTGTGATTCTGACATTCTATAGTTTTAAAAAGAAGTTTTAAATAAAAACATTTTATTAAACTTATATTTACACAACATCAATTTTTCAAATTTATCATCAACATGAAAATTTTTTTTTCATTGCATAATAAATAAATTTATTTATTATTCTTATTTTTATAACTATAATCTTATTACTACTATTTTTTTATCAATTATTATATAAAATACCCATTATACAATCACAATGAGACAACTTACAGAGGAAGAAACAAAGGTAGTTTTTGAAAAACTTGCAAATTATATTGGTAGAAATATTGCTTTATTAGTTAATAATGAAACAAATCCACATGTTTTCCGTGTACAGAAGGATAGAGTTTATTATATTGAAGAAAAAATTGCAAAATTTGCAACATCAGTTGCAAGAAAGAATTTAATGTCAGTTGGTGTATGTTTTGGTAAATTTACAAAAACTGGTAAATTTAAATTACATATTACATCATTAAAATATTTATCAGAATTTGCAAAATTTAAAATTTGGATTAAAGCAAATGGTGAAATGCCATTCCTTTATGGTAATCATGTATTAAAGGCTCATATTGGTAAAATGAGTGAAGATATACCTGAACATGCAGGTGTAATTGTTTATAGTATGAATGATACACCTTTAGGATTTGGAATTTCAGCAAAATCAACAATTGAAGCTAGAAATTTACAACCAACTAATATTGTATTATTTCGTCAAGGTGATATTGGTGAATATCTTAGAGATGAAGATACTTTATTTACATAGATCTATATAAATTTATATAAAATTAAATACTTAAACTTGAATCAACAGTTCCACCTTGTGTTTTCTTCTTATTTTTAGATTTATAATATGATCTATCCTTTAATGGTAACCATCTCTCAGGATCAATCTTTGAATGAATATTCTTTGGTTTTTTATTATGATTCTTTCTCTTTTTAATTATTTTAGGTTTAGATTGTTGATTATTTGAATTATTAAATTGTGGGAATTTTAATGATGTTACATCAATATTAGAAATTAATGATGATAGATGTTCTTCATTAATAGGTATTGATTTAACATCTTTATTAAGTTTCATTTGAATAAATTTTAATAATTCTTCATTTATACTTTCATTTTCATTTTCATTTGATGATGATAATATACTTGAAAGGAATGATTGAACTTTATTTGATGCATTAATTGATTCATAAAGTGTAACTAATAAAACAATTAATGATGTATGTTGTTTAACAATATCAATTGAAGATTCTAAATATGCAATTGCTGCTTGATTATTATTTTTATTAATAGCTTTTTGAACTTTTTGTAAAAGTTTATTAATTGGTGATGATAATGAAAATGTAATATTATTTGGATTATTTTTAATAAATTTCTTTATAGTATTTTTAGAAGATTTATTAATTTGATGTGATAATAATAGTTCATTTCTAATAAATATTGAAAGTTGAGGAATTGTAAGTTTTAAACGAGTTTCTTCAATTGAATTTGGGAAATTTAATTCTCTGAAAATTAAATAAGGAGATATTGATGATAATAATTTATTGTCTATAATATTCAATTTATTATTTTGTAAAATTAGGTTAATTATTTGTAAATTTTTATTCTTTGGAGATTTATTAAGAAGTGGAGTTAATTGAGATGCAATATCATCTAATATATCATTACTTTTGGTAGAATCTTTTAGTAAAATATAGACATAAGCAATTTGAAGATCAATTGGAGCTAATTCAATAAATGCATCAAGTGTTGGATAATCTGAAACTGATTTAATTGCTAAATTTTTAGCCCTTTCAAGTAAATTAAGAGCATTAGTTAAATTATTTGAAAAAATTTGAATAATAGCATCATTGAAAAGTTCATCATAAGAAACAATATCAGATGATGGGATTGAATCGAGATTAATATCAACATCATTTGATAAATATAATTTTTGTGAAATTACAGCTCTAATATTAACAGCTATATCATTTGCATCACGAGATGAATTAATTGAATTATATAATTGTAAAGCTTTATCATTTTCACCATTTGAATAATAATATTGTGCAAATATATGTTTTAAAGCAGTTGTTGAAGGATTAATTTTACTTAATTTTTCATGATTATTAAGTTTATAATAAATATATGCAACTTCAGTTAAAATTGATGAATCATTTGCAAATTGTGGTAATGCATTAATAATAATTTGTGCCCTTTGATAATTATCATTTTCAATAAGATTAACTAAAGTTTCCTTTAAAGCAGGTAAAGAGTTAGGTAATTTAATTTTCTTTCCATCAAGGGATAATTTAGGTAATGAACTAGTTAATGACATTGTTTAATCCTAGTTATATCACTATATATATACTATTCACTCACTTAACCAAGGATGAAGTAGTAACTCAGTGAAAGATGGACGTTTCCATTGATCGCGAGTCAACAATTTGCAAAGGAACTCTTTACCACTTTGATTAAGTACATTTGGTATTGTAAACTCAGACGATGCGACGCCTCTGATGATCTTTTGATAGGTTGTGGATGCATCACCACCTTCAAATGGTGCTTTACCAGTTAATAATTCATACATTAGAATACCAACTGCCCAAACATCAACAGGTTTACCATGTGGTTGACCACTAACCATCTCTGGTGATAAATAATCTAATGTACCACATAATGTTGTACGTCTTGTATTTGGTGATGTAAGACGTGTTGCCCAACCAAGATCAGCTACTTTAACTTGTCCATTCTTTAATAATAATACATTCTCTGCCTTAACATCTCTATGTGCAACTCCTGCATTATGTAAATGATTTAATCCTTCTATTATTTGCCTTATGATAGGTTTAACTTTACATACTGGTAATGGTCCCTTATTGTATAAATCTCCACCATTTGCATATTCTAATACAAGATAAATATTATCATTATCCATAAACCATGTATATAATGATAAAATATTTGGATGTTTTAATTTCCTCTGTACCTGTACTTCTCTAACTAATTGCTTTTCAACTTTCCATGCACTTACCTCTTTACGACTTATAACTTTTAATGCAACTATAAATTGACTACGTTTCTCCATTGCAACATAAACTTTACCAAATTTCCCCCTTCCAAGACGTTTACCAATCTTGAAATCTCTAACTGACCATTTCTTAGGAGTTGCATGTGTACTATTACTATGACGAGATGTACCACCCGCTGTAAGTCTCTCAAAGACGTCCATACCCTATATATATCTAAAAGAAACAAGTTAAAAGAAACAAGTAAAAACAATTACGGCTCAGCAATACCTCTTCCCCTTATAAATAAAGCTCTTCTCACTATAAAATTGAAAAATTTAAATTTTGTCTTAACATGAAATTTTTTACTTTATTTTATATATTAATATACCTATTTCCTTTTAAACAATGCAAAAGTTTGTAAGATACTACGCTAGACCAAGGTTTTTACGTCATAGTGGACCTAAGGGTCGTGGTCCTTCATTAAATAAATCATCTACAAATTCAAATTCATCAACAAATACCTTATCATCAAATGCTGATGCTTATCCACCATATAAATTTGGTCCATACCCTTCTTTAAATTTACCTGATGAAAAATCTCGTAATGGTGTAAATAATTTAATTGATAAAATAACGGATTTTAATGAATTAAAAATTTTACCTCAATTACGTGAAGCTTTAATTAATGAAATTAAATATAATACTGTTTTACGTTCACAAAATTATGTTTCACCAACAAAGAAAATCAAATCAACAAATGAATTAAATGGTTTAATTATACGTCCAACTCCAGTTCAAACTGCTGCAATTAAAATTATTAATGGTAATAAATCAGATTTTTTCAATGTTTATACAATTGCAGCTGAAACTGGTTCAGGTAAAACTTGGGCTTATCTTACACCTTTATTACAATCTTTATTAACTTCTGAACCTTCAACTTCAGGTTCAAATGCTGGTATTAAATCTGTTATTTTATTACCTACTCATGAACTTGTTGATCAAGTATATAATACAGTCTCTAATGTTGCACCATCTCTTAATCTTAATATACTTAAATGGGATACTGATTCAAATTATAAAAATTTTATTGAACTCTTTAAAAAAGGTATTGATATAATGGTTACAACTCCTGGTAAACTTTCATCATTATCTAAATATCCATCAATTTCATCACCTAGAATGATTTTCTCTAAAATATCATTTACAGTTGTTGATGAAGCAGATACTTTAATGGATCCTTCATTTATTGATGAAACTTATCATATTTTGAAAAATATGAATAATTTATCAAATTTAATTTTTACAAGTGCAACTGTTCCATCTAAATTTAATAAAACAATTAGTCATATATATCCTAAAATTACATCAATTTCAACTCCAAATTTACATAAATTACCAAAATCAATTGAATTTAGATTAATTAATGCATCTGTTGCTCCATACAAGGGATCTAAAATTAAAGCTTTAGCTCAAGCATTATATGCAATTCATTGTGATGGTACAGAACAAGGATTTGTTAAAAGAGTTGTTGTTTTCGTTAATAAAAAGGAAGACGTTAATGGAGTTGTTGAAAAATTGAAAACTTTTGGTCATAATGTTACGGGTATTACAAGTGATGATGATGTTCAAGTTAGGAAAAATGTAGTTTCTGAATTTTCAAGTCCTCCAGATCCAAATACTGATGATAATAATAGATTAAAAGTTTTAGTTACAACTGATTTACTTTCAAGAGGTTTAAATTTTAATGGTATTAGAAATATTATTTTACTTGATGTACCTTCAAATTCATCAGATTTAGTTCATAGAGCTGGTAGAACTGGTAGAATGAATCAAAGTGGTAGAGTTTTCATGATTATAAATGATTCAGATAAAGGTCATGTCAAAGGTTTACCAAAAGTTCTTAGAAATAATAGAAGATTAGGTTAAATATGGGTTTTAGAAAATTAAAATGTATTTATTATTTTTCATGTATATAAAAATTAAATTTAAAATAGAATAAAATACTAAACAGTAATTTCTTCATCATTGAGATAATTGGAAAGATAATAAAGTGATTTACCAATTGGTGCATTATAACTATAATCACGTAGTAATTTCGGTGATTCACGAAATATTGCCTTTAAATATGCATATGATCTATCATTAAGTAATCTATTAAGTCCAATAATTGTATCTGATTGTTTAATACCTGTATCATTATTAGTTGTATCCATATTAAATGAACTTAAATCAATTGATAACATTGATAAATTAATTTTTTCATCTTCAACAATTTCATCTTCATTATCATTATCAGTGTTTAAACTTGGTATACTATTATTAACCTCTTTTTCAACTTCTTTCTCAAGTGCTTTTTCAAGTTCCCTTATTAAATCATTTTCAATTTCATCAAATTTAAAATCAATATTACCCATTTTATCATCAATTGAAAAATTTATTATATCATCATCTTCATACATTGGAATTGTATCAATATTAGTAAATGCTTCTTCAACTAATACTTCATCAATAGTTGAATCTTCTACATCTGCAAATACATCATCATCATCATTTTTATCCTCTTCAACATCCTTTTCACTAATTGCATATGGATTAATGGTATCATCAAATTCAAGACTATCAAATAATTCATTATGCATTATTTCATTAGATGATAAATAAACACTAGATGATTTAGATAATACCCTATTTGATGATTTACCAGATGATAAAATAACACTCCCACCAACACTTTCATTTAACTTCTTCTTTTCCTTTTCATCATTAAATACTTCCCAATTAGTTCCTTCATTATCATCAACTGTTTCATCAATTGAAAATAACATACCAGAGTTTAATACTTTTTGATCACTATTCTTCAAACTACTTAAATCTGAAATATATGAAATACCACGTTTATGTAATGATTCTTCTTGTAATTTCCTTAATTTTCTAAATCTTATATAAAATGAATCAGATCTCGAAATTGATCCTAATAAATTATTAGAATTAGATGGTTTAATAGGTGATGGTAATAATTCTGCTACTGGTGGTTTTTCAATTATAACTGGTTTAGTTATATCACGCCAAATTGCACGATTAGTCTTCATTTTATCATTTATATCTTTATCAACAACGCTGAGTTCAGCAGTTGGTGAATCAATTGATTGTATTTCATCAAGTTGCTTGTCTAATTGTGGCTTTTCATTTAACTCAAATAAATCATCATCATAATTATTTAAATCTTCAACTCTACCCATTAAATCAACTGAATCTTTATACCCTTTAGTCTTTGATGAATCTCTTAGTGCTGCATACCTTGGTTCTTTGAAATTATCAACAAGTCCTGAACTTGGTTCCATTGGGAACTCAAATTTAGAATTAACATAAATACTTGTAGAAGCATTTGATTTTTGAACATCAATATTATCATTATCATCAGTATTATCACCTATATCTTTATTTTCTTCTTTATCAGTAATTTTATTAGTATTTTTATCATTTTTATTGATTTTTTCTTCTGATTTATTAGTAAACTCAGCAATAGTTAATGAAAGTCTTGGTTTAGTTACTTTCGGTTGTGCTGGCTTTAATGCAGAATAATCAATTTCTTTATTTCTCTTAATGCTAACTTTTTTGTAAAGAACACTTGTCTTACGTTCAGGTTCATCCTTCAGATTGATAACTCTAGGTTTTACAACCGGTTTAGACTGTGTTTTAAAATTGGATTTAGAGTTAGATTTTGATTTTGATTTTGATTTTGATTTTGATTTGAAAATACTGAAGAAACCTTTCTTTTTCTCTTTATTCACCTCTTTCTTTACCTTTGGTTTAGACATTGGTTCAGATTTCATTAATTCAACTGATTTCCTTTTATTACTTTTATCATTTTTAATATCATTTATAATTTTCCTCTCCTTAACTCTATTATTTATATTATCTATTATCCTTTCCTTTTCCTTATCTAATTTTTCATTTGTTACATCTAATATTTTCTTTGCATTATTATTAACTTTACCATTATTAAATAGTAGATAATCAAGCATCATTGGATTATATAAACTCATATGAGTTGCAAATAATTCAGTTAATATAATTGATAAACTTTTACTTAATATTTCAATTCTAATATCATATGCAAATTTTTGATTACTTCCCTCATTATTATTATCTTCATTATCAACATTAGCTATATCAATATCATTAGATTCTTCATCAACACCAAATTTACATCTTGATAAACCTTCTAATCTAACAACATCATCAGATATAAAATTTAATGTAATAAATGCATAAACATTATATTTATAAAGTAATTCCTTATCATATTTTTCATTAAATAAGACAATAAATGGTGATTTAGTATCCTCTTCATTATAAGTTGATGATTCATGAGCAGTATAATAAACTTTTTTACTTATTTTCTCTTCCTTATTGTTACTATTATTTTCAATTTCAATTTCGTTTTCATCCTCTATTGAACCACAGAATAAATGGAATGATTGTGATTTATTTAATATTTTAGATCTTGCAATAACTTCAGTAACATATTTACCAGAAACTTTATCTAATTTATAAATACCTGTAAATGATGGATCATTTTCATTGAAAAATCTAATATAAGAATTTGGTGAATTTAATTTTGTCATAAATAATGAATCTATATTACTTGTATAATATAATGCATTAAGTGAATTAATTTTACACCAAGATTTAACAGTCATATGAGGTAATTGAGTTAATGGAGTTTCATTTGTTAATGAATGCATTAAAATATCAGAAATTGAAGGTTGATGTAAATTTTTTTCCTTGTTGTTCCATAAATTATAATAATATTCATCATCATCAATTGATAAAAATAAAACATGATCACTGAAAATTATTATAACTGAATTATTTTGAATTTCAGGATTAAGTATATCAATTGCATCAAAAACTGCAACTACTCTTCTAGTTAACCAACCATTTTGTAATTCTGATGGCCAACCTTTTGCAATTTCTGTTAATATTTTACCAGTTGGAGTAAAAATTCTACCATTATAGGGTATTAATTTATCATTTGCAAATGATGATATAGTTGTATCACATGAATCTTTTAATAGATTAACATTATCTATCAATTCTGGTGGCCAGATTTTATTTTTGTATAATCTTTGAATAATTAATTGAATTTTAACTAAATTTAAAGATGAATAAATTGCAGTTTCAATTGATCTTTGATCAAAAGTTAATAAATTTGATTTATCAATTTTTTTAATTTCATCAATAAAAGTTAAATAATTTGAATGGAAATTTTTAATTGCAGCTTCATGTCTCATTTGAGCTTTATAAAAATAAGGAATTGTTGTACCACAAGCTTTTAAAATTTCATAAGATCCATAAGGTTGAGCTAATTTAAGCATATCTAAAAAGATACAATTAATTCTAGTAACTTCATCAATTGTTGGAGGGAATAATTGATTTAATCGACTTGTTGTAAAACCTGGTAATTTATTCTCCAATACTTGAATACGTAAAGGTATAACAAAATTTTGTAAAAATTGAACTAATTGAACAGTATAATTAGTTTGAACTGATAATAATTCTGAACATATTGATTTAATGAGATCTGAATCTTCATCAATTTGAATATTAATATTAATATTACTAATATCATTTGTTGTTGTTGTATTGTTGTTAATTAAAAACTTCTCATTTATATCAGATGGAGGTTTATAAGCTTTCTCTGTTGGTTCAGGAGAATATTCCGATAATGGATCAAATAATTGTTCTAACTGTTTACCTAATAGGAAAGCTAATGCATTATTTTTTTCTGATAATAAATTATCATTTGGATCTTCATTATAGATAACATCAACAACATATGAACCAGTTGATAAACTTTGAGTTAAATAACCTAAATCATATAAATAAGAACCAACATCAATAGGAGATTTAGTATTAATTAAATTCATTTGAGAAGCTAATAAACCTGCTTGAGTTTCATCCCAATCAAAAATATCTATTGGTAAATTAGCTTGTTTATATAAAGTATTAATCATATCTTCATTAAGATCTGCAAAACTTTTAAGTAGGGAAATAGCTAAAGCTTTCCTAACTTTACTTAATTTAAATTCATCTTTTAAATTTTCAACAGCTGAATAATATAATGAATTAGATGATATATCAATATTAGGATATACAGAACAACCATGTTTAGCAATTATAAAAGTTGATAAAGTATTTGAACTTGAATTTGTTAAGTTATCATTATAAACCATTGCAAATACATCCCCTAAGACTGAATTATAGATATGGAAATAAGCAGCTGATGGAATCATTAATGACCAATATTTTTCATTATAGATATCATCATTTGATTGTTGAATTATATATTGAGATGTTGATTTTAAAATTGTTGATGATGTATTTAATGCATTTGAAGTTGTTGTGTTGAAGAATAAGTTATTTCTTGATTTAGAATTAGGTATCATTGATTTGATTTTAAAATTTTCAGCATTATCAATAGTGGGATTATTATTATTAGACATAGTCATTTATCTAATGGAATAACTTGAATAAATCTAAATCAAGATAAAAATATTTGACAATGGAATATACAATAATCTAGTAGGATTTCTTCAACTTAGAAAAATAAAAAACTTAAATTCCATTTTGATCAACATGTAAAAGACATCACCATTTCCTCATTCGGGTAAAAGTAAACAACACGCCCAAAGAGGAAATAACAGTTCCGAGATAGTCTTAGGGAAAGGCCTTAGATAATAACTTAGTAATAGTTATTATTAATGATTATTAAGAACTGTGTATATGTATATATATATATGAGTATAAATAGACGGTAAAATACCCCCTCTAAATCCAATTCATATCCACTTTTTAACAAACAATGGCACCAAAACAAATTAATATCATTATTTATTCTTTATATCATCATATTGCTAAAATGGCAGAATCTGTCAAAGCAGGTGTTGAATCAACTGGTAATAAATGTACAATTTATCAAGTTAAAGAGACATTACCTGATGAATTAGTTAAAAAATTAGGTTCACCAGGTAAATTACCTTATAAAATTTCAGATTTAAATACTTTAACAAATTGTGATGGTGTTTTAATTGGTATACCAACTAGATTTGGTAATATGCCAGCTCAATTAAAGGCTTATTTTGATTCAACTGGTTCATTATGGGCAAATGGTTCATTAAAGAATAAACCTTTTGGTTTATTCGTTTCAACTGGTACTGGTGGTGGTAATGAAATGACTGCTGTTAATGCTTTATCAACTTTTGTTCATAATTCAATGATTTATGTTCCATTAGGTTATGCAAGTGCTTTCCCTCAATTAAGTAATATTAATGAAGTTCATGGTGGTTCAGCTTGGGGTGCAGGTACACTTGCTGGTCCTGATGGTAAGAGACAAGTAACTCCACTTGAACTGGAAATTGCTAAAATTCAAGGTAAAGAATTTGCTTTAATTACTGAAAAATTAGCAAATTAAAACTATTATAAATACCATATAAAACATATCATATTATTTTTCATTATTATTTTTTTAAAATTCATTTCATATCATAAATAGTAAATACATAAACGCTAACTAGAACAACTACATTGTAACATCATCTTTGAATCATCAACATCAGAAATCCATTTATTCTCTAATTCCTTTAATTCATCACCCCATTTATTTTTATCAAATGGATTTTCACTCATTTTCATAATTTTATTAATATATGCACTAACTTCTTCATCATTACCACCATTTCTTAATTTGTCATCAGTATAATCAATAACCTCTTGTAATATCCAATTCTTTGGAATAAATTTTGGATTATAATTAACACATCTATTAAATCTTTCTTCATCTGTTAACATTTCATCTTCAACACGTAATTTAAAAACTGCTAAAAATGATTTTAATTCTTTAATAATTTTATCTCTCTCTTCTCTATTTGAATCAAGTTTTAATTCATCAGTTAAAAATTCACTTGCTGCAATATCATAATCAAAATTTATATCATTTCTTAATTTAATTTCTTGTAAAATTGTGAAAAATTTATTATATTCCAATTTAGTAATTTGTAAAGTTTCAAATAAAATCGCCAGTATCTCTGCATTATCATTCTCCCTAGGTTTAATACCTAATCTACTACAAATTAATCTTAAATAATCTTCAATAAATACTTTCTCAAAAATATCACCTGCAATTCTAATTAATTTATTAACTCTTTTACCTGCATTTTCAATTGCTTCCTCATTTGGATATCCTCTATTTCTAAAATTTTCATCATTTATCAATTCAGGTCCTGCACCTAACATTTCTGCCATTGATTCAGCTAATTTAATCATATTAAACCAAATAGCAGAAGGGGTATTCTTAAATGAATATCTTAATTCATGATCTTCACTATTTGATGTATAATTTGGATCAAATTTATCCATAATTGCAAATGGTCCAAAATCAATTGCTAATCCTAAAACTGATGTATTATCAGTATTTAAAACACCATTTAAAAATCCATATGAATGCCAATATGCAACAGATTTAGAATTTTTAATAATTATATCTAAAAATAATTTATCATAATTTGTTAATTCACCAAATTCTTTTAAATTTTCATCATTTTCCATAAATTCATATAATTCTTTACTATATTTATTTTGTAAAACTTTATTATTAAGATAATCACATAATTGAAATAATGAATCTCTATCACCAATCATTCTACAATAATCAAAATGTCCAATTCTAATCCAACAAGGTGACATTCTACAAACAATTGCACAAATTTCAACAATTGATCTCTGTGCCTTGGATTCAGGTAATGCAGTAATTGCTAATGCTCTTGTAGTTGGTATACCAATAGAATTTAAATATTCAGATATAATATATTCTCTAATTGATGAACGTAAAACTGCATTACCATCAGCAAATCTTGAATATGGTGTCTTACCTGCACCCTTTAATTGTAATTCCCATATTTTATCATTTTTACCCTTTATTTGAAATAAATTAATTACTCTACCATCACCTAATTGACCTGCAAAATTACCAAATTGGAAACCGGCATATGCCATAGCATATGGATATATTTTATCATCGTTAATTATTTCCTTACCTGATACAATATCTTGAAAATATTTAGATTTTGGTTCATTAATTGGATCTAAATTTAAATCCTCTAATGCTTTCTTTGATGCTGATAAAAATCTATATGATTTACGTTCAGTTGGATAAGTATATGTGAAAAACCCACCATTTTCACTTAATTGTCTTGGTATTTTACTTAATTTTTCAGTTACTTGTCCCGGAGTTGGGACTTTTGGATCAGGTTTTAAATTTTCAGTATAGGGTGATGATTTAATAAGAGATTGAAGTGTTTGATATTGTCTCATTCCTTTATTACGAGATGTTAGTTTACCTACTGTTCTTAACATATCTGATAGCCCTTTCTTGATAAATCCAAAAGAAACCCCCAGTTATAAGATTCGAAATGAAATAGAATTTCATCAAAGTGAAAATTCATGTCGTTGAAATTTTTACCCTCACTGTGTTTAGGCATTAAAAGTTGGAAATATTTGGACGTTTTGGAAAATTATATTATGATTCATCTACTACTTTCTTTTTAACATTCTTTAAACAATGTCCACTGTTTACGTCCATCCTACTACTGGTGTTGATGCAGATACTGCATCAGGTACTAAGGAATCTCCATACCAATCTGCTGCTTATGCTTTATACGTTTCACCAGAATCTAAAGTTGAAATTTATAAAGATGCAACTGAAGAAACTGAAGCAGGTTATTTTGAAATTTCAGCATCTGCTTTAAAGAAGGCAAAGAAAGGTGTTGAAGGTTTAAAGAAGAAAGAAGAAAAGGCAAAAAAATTAGCTGAAGAAAAAGCTTCCAAAGATGCAGAAGAAAGTGCAAAATTATTAGAATCAATGAAAATTTCCATCGTTGAAGATAAATCATTACCAAAGGCAGAAAAAATCAAGATGTTAAATGTTTCTAAATTTATTGGTGCTAGAGTTAAAGTTCAAGGTTGGATTCATAGATTAAGAATTCAAAAAGGTGTTGCATTTATTGTTTTAAGAGATGGTTCAGGTTATATTCAATGTGTTTTATCAGGTGATTTAGCAAATGCATATCAAACTCAACAATTAACAGTTGAATCAACATTATCAATTTATGGTTCAATTGTTAAATTACCAGAAGGTAAATCAGCACCAGGTGGAGTTGAATTAGTTGCAGATTATTATGAAATTGTTGGTTTAGCACCAAGTGGTAAAGATTCATTTACTAATCAAATTGCAGAAGATTCAGATCCTTCATTATTATTAGATAGAAGACATTTAACTTTAAGAGGTGAAACATTATCAGCAGTTATGAAAGTTCGTGCATCATTATTATCATCAATTAGAAGAGTTTATCAAGAAGAAAATTTATGTGAAGTTACACCACCATGTATGGTTCAAACACAAGTTGAAGGTGGTTCAACATTATTTAAAATGGATTATTATGGTGAAGAAGCATTTTTAACTCAATCATCACAATTATATTTAGAAACTTTATTACCTGCATTAGGTGATGTTTATTGTATTCAAGAAAGTTTCCGTGCAGAAAAATCTCATACAAGAAGACATTTAAGTGAATATACTCATATTGAAGCAGAATTAGCATTTTTATCATTTGAAGATTTACTTTCACATATTGAAACTGTTATTACAAAGACAATTCAATATGTTTTAGAAGATCCAATTGCTGGACCATTAGTTAAACAATTAAATCCAGGATTTGTACCACCACAAATGCCATTTAAGAGAATGCAATATATTGAAGCAATTGATTGGTTAAATGAAAATGGTATTCCAAATGAGGAAGGTAAAGAATTTAAATTTGGTGATGATATTGCAGAAGCTGCAGAAAGAAAAATGACAGATACAATTGGTGTACCAATTTTATTAAATAGATTCCCAGTTGAAATTAAATCTTTCTATATGAAGAAATGTTCTGATGATCCAAGAGTTACAGAGAGTGTTGATGTTTTAATGCCAACAGTTGGTGAAATTACTGGTGGTTCAATGAGAATTGATAATGTTGATGAATTAATTGCAGGTTTTAAAAGAGAAGGTATAGATCCATCATCATATTATTGGTTTATTGATCAAAGAATTTATGGTACATGTCCACATGGTGGTTATGGTTTAGGTACTGAAAGAATTTTAGCTTGGTTATGTAACAGATTTACAGTTAGAGATTGTTCATTATATCCAAGATTTAGTGGTAGATGTAAGCCATAGTGGTCTCTTTATATAGTATTTTATAACAATATATAATATAACAAACTGTGGATACAATATGCCACATTAAACTTTAAATAATGTAGAATCTGCCACACTTAGAAGTTGATGAAAATTCTCATCATTTCCTCTTTAGGAAGTTTTGCTCTTTTTAAATCTTTTATCTTCAAAGATTTGGTCAATTAAAGACATAATTTGCTTTCATATATATATGTTAATGGTTTTGTAATTACCGAATGTTCCCGGATTAGGAATCATTTTCCATGGTGTATATAAATATAACTATGGGTCCTGTATAATGAGTTGCTGTTTCAAATTTTTTATTTTTCTCTTATTAGATACATTATCACATAGCAAGTATAAATAATATAATAATGTCAGAAAAGTCAGATGACAGTATCTCATCTTCAAAAAGAGATGTCGAATTTAATAAAAATGAATATATTTTAGATAAAGATTATTCATCAATTGATGAAGAATATGATGAAGCACCAGATTCTGCAAATAATCCATTTAATAATCAAGTTTTCAAGGAAAAATATGCAACAATTTATGAAGAAGCAAAATATGAATGTAGAGAAAGATTTGATCCAGATTTTAAATGGACTAAGGCACAACAAAAGAAATTAACTTATAAATTAGACTTCTATGTTACATTACTTGCTTGTTTCCTTTTCACTGCTTTACAAATGGATAGAACAAATTTGGGTCAAGCAGTTTCTGATAATTTATTAAAAGATATTAAATTATCAACAAATGATTATAATACAGGTAATACAATTTTCTATGTTTGTTTCCTTGCAGCTGAATTACCATCACAATTAATTTCCAAAAAAATTGGTTCAGATATTTGGATTCCAATTCAAGTTATTTGTTGGTCAATTATAACAATATGTCAATTTAAATTAGATGGTAAGGGAAGTTTTTATGCATGTAGAGCATTATTAGGTATTTTTGAAGGTGGATTTATTGCAGATATGGTTCTTTGGTTATCTTATTTTTATACAAGTTCAGAATTACCAATTAGATTATCATTTTTTTGGACTGCAATGTATATAACACAAATTTTAAATTATTTAATTGCTTATGGTATTTTACATATGGGTGGTATACATGGTAAACCAGGTTGGGCATGGTTATTTTTAATTGAAGGTTTTATTACTTTAACTGTTGGAATTGTTGGTTTTATATTAATGGTTCCATCACCAGTTCAAACAAAGAAATGGTGGAATCAAAAAGGTTGGTTTACAGAGGAAGAAGAAAAAATTATTGTTAATAAAGTTTTAAGAGATGATCCAACAAAGGGTGATATGCATAATAGACAAGGTTTAACATTAAAAATGATTTGGGAAGCATTAGAGGATTGGCGTTTATGGCCAATTTATTTAATTGGTATCGTTGCTTATATGCCAGAACATACAATTACAGCTTATATGACATTATTATTAAGACAAATGGGTTTTAGTACTTTCCATACAAATTTACTTTGTATCCCATATAATGTTTTAAAAATTATAATGTTATTATCATCAACTTATATTAGTGAAAAAGTTTCAAGTATTTTCCTTGTTTGTTTAATTCAACCACTTTGGGGTACAGTTTGTGTTGGTGTTTTAAGATTTTGGAAAGGTAGTTTAGTTAATCATTGGGGGACATATGTTGTTTTAACAATTTGTTTAGGATATCCATATATTCATGCAATGATGGTTTCAATTGTTTCAAGAAATAGTCATAGTATTAAAACTAGAACTGTTTCAGCTTCAGTTTATAATATGTTTGTTCAAGCAGGTGCAATTATTTCATCAAATATTTATCGTACAGATGATAAACCATTATATCATACAGGTAATGCAGTTTTATTTGGATTTGCATTAAGTATGTTCCCAATTTTATTAGGTTCAAAATGGTTTTATTGGAAACTTAATAAAAATAGAGCTGAAAAATGGGATGCAATGACACCTGAGGAACAAGATTATTATATAAAGAATACTACAGATAAAGGTTCTCAAAGGTTAGATTTCCGTTTTGCTCATTAAATCTATTTATTTATTATTAATTTTCACTTGTGTATTGTTATTTAGAAGTCTTAAAAAGCATGTATTTATCGATTAAATGATAGATTCTCTTATCTTATCTTATCTTTTAATTGTTGAGCCCCGTGGATAGTCGCGTCTGTGTACATTACGTAATTATTCATTGATTGATATATCTTACATTGGAGTGGATGGGTATATAGATTGAATATATATATATGGATACCTCTTTCTTGGAGTCTAATGTACTGATAGATGAACAAGTACAATGATAAACAACTAATTGCATATGGTGGGTTTGGTAAAATATACAAAATACCTAATAATAAATCATCCAAATGGTATGCAATGAAGGAAATTGATATTAATTCAGTAATTGAAAAATATCTTAAAGAATCACCACATCAACCAAGGAGGTACGATGTTGATTTATCAATACGTAATAAAATATATGAGAGTTTGATTAATGAAGCATTAATTATGAAACAATTAAATCATATTAATATTGTTAAATTGATTAGTTATAATATTATCAAAAATAATAATGATCATAATGATGAAGACATTAGTGAAAAATTATGTATAACTATGGAATATTCATCATTTGGTTCATTATATCAATTTATTAAATCATACAAACCTCAGAATGGGATACCTGAATTTATATCATGTGGTATAACATGTCAATTATTAGATGGAATTAATTATTTATCAAATAAAAGTATAATTCATGGTGATATTAAAGCATCAAATATTTTAATTTTCAATAATGGTATAATAAAAATTTGTGATTTTGGTTTAAGTTTCCAATGGGATGATCAAAATAATGATGATTATGATGATGGTCATAATAATAATAATAATAATAATAATAATTATAATGATAATAATAAAAGATTACAAAAAATTGTAATGAATGGATCAGCTTATTGGTTAGCACCTGAAATTATTTTACATAAAATGGCAAGTCCAAAATCTGATATTTGGTCATTAGGTGCAACTGTTATTGAAATGTTAACAGGTAATCCACCATTTGGTAATTTTGGTCCAATTATTGCATGTCATTCAGTTGGTAGTGGTGAAAAAATTCAATATCCAAATAATATTAGTAATAATTGTAAACAATTTTTAAATATGTGTTTTGAATTTCTACCAACATATAGAGCAAGGGCTAAAAGATTATTAGAGACTAAATGGATATTGAATGGGAATAGGAAAATATTACAATACGTTGATGGATTATACGATAATGAAGAAGAAGAAGAAGAAGAAGAAGATATGATAGATAATGATAAACGTACAATTCTTGAAGAATTCAAGGAAAAAGATGATAGTTTTAGTGATTGGATTGATGATGATTTTAGTTCACTTTCATTAACAACGAAAATTATCTATGAAACAATAGATTCTATGACATTAGATGAACTTAAGAATTTAACAACAGGAAACAAATCAACAGATATTCAATCATTACACAAAGACAGAAAATTTACTGTACATTTCATACATTCTATTGAAACACAGAATATCAAAAGATGTATAGAGTTGTTTCGAATAGGTAAGGAGTATTTGAGGAAATACCCACCAGAACTAGAAAACATTTGTCTTAAAGGGTTTCTGTTCCTAATAAGCTGTTCATATAGAGATAAAACTGTATCATATACCTTTATAGAGGATATAATACGAGTAGTGGTTGATACATTAGGTACAAAGGGTAGAGAATGGTTATCTATAGTAAATCTTACGTAATCACGTAATTCTTATCACAGATCATCAAAAAAAAAATTTTACTTTCATTTTTGTTTTTATCTTCTAATAACTGAAAAATTTATGTTTTTGATTCATCTCCAAGTGTCTATTCCTGTTTCCTTTTAGAGTACTATCTCTTATTATCCAATCAATTATGAAAGTATCATCACAGGAAGTACCATCAGGTAAATCAATTAACGAAAAACCTACTACTTTCAACTCACAAACCATTAAAAGGAACAACTCCGGAACGGAATCTATTGTTTTATTGAAAAAGCCAAAACACCAATCTGATCAAGTATCTATCACCGAGAAGAAGAAGAAGAAAAAATCAAAAGATATATCAATCAATCACTTCTCCGATTGTTGTGAGGATATTTTAGACATTATTTGTCAAGATTTATCAACGCTTGATATAATTTCATTATCAATGACATGTTCTAAAATTAAGAGTAAAGTTGATTCATATATTTATCAAGATTTAAGAATTGATACTATTTCACAACTTGAAAAACCAAATTTAATGGAAAATACTAAACTTGATTATCTATGGAGTGATGGGTTTAAGACAAATATAATGATGCTTGAGAAAAACATCCCAATTATTAAAACATCGAAAAATTTACTATTATTAATCTATAAAGTTTTAACTAATCCACATATCGGATCATATGTGAAATCAATTGAACTTTTTGCTGATATGGGAAGAATGCTTGAGTTTGAAAATACAGTTTGGAGTCAAAAATTAGATAATCTCCTTTCCACTGATGAAATAACGTGTTTACAAAATAAATTCACATTCTTTAATAATTCACTAACATTATTTGATAGTTTGGGGTATTTACTTGATTATTCACCAAATTTAGAAAAACTTTCAGCTCCAGAATTTACAATTACTAATGTATCTAAAATGATTTTACGTACATCAAAACTTAAAGAACTTGATATAATGGTTCAAATTGATGATCGTAATTTAAGTTTTTTACCAATTGAAAAATTAAGAAATTTAAAAATTTTAACAATAAGATATGAATGGGGTACAGATACTCAACTTTCACAATTATCACAAAATCTTAAATATGGTAACATATTAAAAAATTTAGAATCTTTAAGTTTGAAAAATATAACTGATAGATATGGTACTTATGATACACCTGTATGGTTTTCATTTTTTGAAAGTTTATTAGATGTTAACAATAATATTAATAATATTAGTAATGAATTTATTTTTAAAAAATTGATTAAATTTGAATTAATTGATTGTTTCATGGGTGGAAATCAAAAAGAGATGGTTAATTCATTAAAACAACTTATACCATTCAGACAAATTAAATCATTAAAATTAATTCTTTATGAATATTCTCATAAAGGAATAAGTCATAAGAATTGTTTTAATAATAATTCATTAAATCATATGAATACAACATTATCTTATCTCTCATTATATTTAGATAATATTGAAGAAATATCAATTCAAAGTCATAGAAACTGTAAA
Source organism: Pichia eremophila (assembly GCA_030579415.1). Taxonomy (NCBI): domain Eukaryota; kingdom Fungi; phylum Ascomycota; class Pichiomycetes; order Pichiales; family Pichiaceae; genus Pichia; species Pichia eremophila. Next base: position 223,944 of record JAKTQW010000004.1, on the reverse strand, counting down.
ATGTGTCAAACTGATTCAGTTCTGAATTTCCTGACTGAACATACAACAATAAATAAATTATGGATTTCCATTAATACTTTAAATGGTTTAAATTATAGGAAAATGATTAATATTATACAAAATCAGAAAAATTTAAAACAATTAACATATTTTGATGCTTTTATTATATCAAAATTAGTTCATAATATGAAATATTGGTTTATTACAGAACACTCATTACCAATAACTGAAAATGAAATTGGTGATTATTTTGCAAAGGAAGGTCAATTTCAACATAATGAACCTTATTTTGAAGGTTATATTTCACAAAATGTTGAAATTTTCAATGAAGGTGAAAGTGATTTAATGATTCTATTTTGGCAGAAATTTTTAAAAGGATTTTCATTAGATATATTAGTGAACAATCCAACAAGTGAATTAAATGATCTTAAATTATTTGGACATAATTTTAAAGTTGATAGATCAAGGAAAGTTATTATGTTTTTTATTTCCAAAAAAATTGGTTATGTTGATGTAATGTATTTTTAGTCAATGTTAGGTTAGGTTTGTCAATCTATAAAAAAAAAAGTATGTATCTATAATATCTCTATGTACAGTAATATAATAATAATAATAATGAATTAATTAATTAAATAAATATACCTATTTCTTAACAGATTTATCATTTTTTTCAGATTTATTAATTGTTGGAACTGATTTATCAGTAACTAAATTCTTTAATTTTTCAATATCTTCCTTCATTAATTTAGCACTTGCCTTAGTTCTCCAACCAAAACCTAATTCTTTCCTCATTTCAATTTCCTTTTGTTTCCTCTCTCTAATCATATCACCATAAACTTCATCAATTTTTTTTGAATTTTCAACTTTATCAATTGAATCATTACTAAATAATAAATCGAAAACTCTACCATCACCCCAAAAGAAACCTTTTCTATCAACAATGAAAGGTATTCTCTTGTTACCTTCTCTTAAAAAGAAGAAAAATGATGAATCATTTGTACCATAAAAACCTTTACCACTATAAATTTTAGAAGTTAAACTTTTCTGTAATGTACCTAATGGTAAAATATGAATTGGAGTTGGTCTATTTGGTAAAATTGGATGAGTTGTAAATTTAATAAATGCTTGACCATCAGGTCTAATTTGACCATTTGAACTAATTGGTGGTAAATACCAAATTCTTCTAATTAATCTTGAAGGAATTAATAAAAATGCAATACCTGCTAATAATGGTAATGAAGCTAAAATTGTAACAATTGATAAATGCATAATTAATTGTAAATTTTGTTGAAATTCATTTAATTTCATATCATTATCTTCATACATACCAAATGCTAATTTATAACCAATATTAAAAGCATTAATACCATAAATTACAAACATTAAAGCAAATGCACAACAAAATACAAAATATAATTTATGTGGTTCAGCTTCATAAATTAATTCAGGTTCAACTTTCTTTGTTAATGCATCATATAATCTAGCTAATGGATATTTATTTGGTGCAGGTACTCCAGGTCTTGGTAATAAAGTTGGAACTGCTTCCTTCTCAAAATTTAATGATGTTGGGAATCTTGATTTAATATCATTATCTTGATTTGTTTCACCTGGTACACGTCTTGACATAACTTCTTTCTTTTCATAAATATCAGATGAAATCTCTATACCCTTATGTGGTATCATAATATCTTTATTTATATCATTCTTCTCCTTGTTGTTGAATATTATTGAAGAATTATGGAAAAATCGTGGTTTATTAATAATAAATGATGTTCTTAAACATGGTTTAACAATTGGTACTATTCTCCCACTAAAGAGTCTAGCACTTATAAGTGGTTTCAATAATAATAACATTGTCTATACCTATAGCAAACTCTATAAAACATACAAAGAACTACAACTTATATACTTAACTTAAACAGAGCGATTGACAAATCAACATGAAAAGTTTTCTAATATACTAACAAAATACCATTCTTTTTTCTATAACTTTAATGAATAGAAATAAACCTGTTACTAAGAACTCTAAAAGAGTATATAACTCATATAAAACGTCGGATAGACGTGCAGCATCAGGTTATAGACCAGATCAATATTTAACTAGTAATAAATCTAAAGTAGATGTAGATACAATTACAAAGATAAAATCTAATCACAAACAGGAAGATAAAGCAATTATAAGGAAAGATCCTAAAACTGGTAAAACATGGCTTGATTCATCATTAGTTGAATGGGATCCAAGTCATTATAGATTATTTGTTGGTAATATTGGAATTGATGTAACTGAAGAAATGTTAATTGAAACATTTATAAAATATCCATCATTATCAAAAGTTAAAATACCAAAAGATTCAAATAATAATAATAATAATAATAATAAGAAACAGAATGAAAATAAAGGTTTTGCATTTATAAGTTTTGCAGATCCAGAGGATTATCTTAAATGTTATAAAGAGATGAATGGTAAATATGTTGGTAGTAAACCTGTCACTCTTGAACGTGCAAAGACTGAAATTGGTGATGTTGTTAAAGTAAATAAGAATAATGGTAAAAGAAATCATCGATATAAATAAATGAGTAATTAAATAAATAGTTATTTAGATTAGATTAGATATTGATTGTACATTATTATTATTATATAGTATATTATTTTAACCAATTCACTCTTGTGATACTCTATCAGAGAATAACTTATTCCAATCCCAAAACAACGAATCACTTTTCTTTTCAACATCTTTATTCATAAAATTAATAATTTCTAAGAAATCATTATCCAATGTTGACAAATTATTAAAATCACCATTCATTATTTCACCATTTTGTTTCTCTAATTCAATATTTAATTGTTGATTTTGATTTTGTTGTTGATTCAATGTTTGATTTGGTACAGGAATTTGAGTTTGAGTTTCTTCACCTTTATTTATATTATTAAAATGTGTTGTTAATCCAGAAATATTGATAATTGGTGAAACAGGTGAAATATTATCATCATAATAATCATTAGAATATAAATTTTGTATATTATAATTTGTTGTAACCATTGGTATTTGAGGTAATGATGATGGTAATAATGGTACACTACCATATTTAAATGGTGTTGATTCAGTATTATCAAATGGATTATTAGTATTTGAATCAGATCTACTTATGGTTGAAGAACTTGATGATATACAACCATCCAATTTTAGTAAATTTGATTGAATTGTATCGTTATTGTTAGGGTTATTATTAATAGTATTATTATTTAAAATATTACCAGATATTCTATACTCATTAATCGTATTTAACTGTTCCTCTTTAAAATGTTTTTTAGTTGATTTAAGTTTCCTTTCCCTTTCCTTATTTTTAATATTTTTATTATTATCCTTTTCATCAATTGAATCATTCATTTTAAAATATTTTAAAAGTAATGTTATATTACTACTTGCATCTTTCATTATACTAATTGCAGTTGAACCATATCTATCATTTATTCCTTTAATATTATTAATTGCTTTTAAAATATTTGATATATCAATTTTAAATTCTTCTTGTAAAATACTTGTAAAAATATTATATTTATTTGATTTACCATCATTTGAATTTTTTATTAATGTATAACCTAATAATAAAACCATTAATGAATTATATGCGAAAAATAAATCATAATATAATAAACCATTAAAATTTTGATAAATTGATGAATAAAGTATAACATTAACAATTTTAACAGCTGAATTAATTCCATAACATAAAGTTTTAATAAAATCTAAATTAGAATTAATTGATTCTGTTGGTTTTAATGCATAAGCAATTAAATATGGTGAAATTAAACAAATAACTGAATAATGATATTGAATATGTAATTTAATTTGTGTTCTTTGAGGTTTTGGTCTTTGATAATGTCTAACTTTAAAATCTAATTCATTATTCCATTTTAATAATTTATCATTGATAAATAATACATTAAGATAATTTTGATGAGTCCAAGGATCTTTAGATTTTGTTAAATATTCTCTATTTTTCAAAATTAAAAACATTATCTTAACTAATTCAATTGATGCTAAATGAGTCTTTTTCAATAAATCATCTTTAATATTTAATAATTTCGGTAATTCAATATCACATTCATATAATGATATATTTGGTAATCTACCTAAAATTGCACAATTAATCATATGTAATTTAAAACATGACCAAAATGTAATTCTAATATCTTCTTGTTCATCATCTGGTAAATTTTGAACATTAATTTCTCTATTATAACCTAAACAAATAAGTTTTAAACAAGTATTTGAAATTAAATGATAAGTTGAAGTTCTATTTTTAATAGTTGAATGATATAAACTTGTATAATAAAGTAATTTAACAGTTGATAAATTATTTGAAAAGAAAATATTTGAAAGACAAAGATGAATTGCATTAAAATGATCACTTATTATACTATCTGAAACTAAATTTAATTTTTTTAATTCTTTATTATTATTATTAACAAATAAATTTAATAAATAACCTTTCCTTCCTAAAATCCAAACAATATACATTGTACAAATTTCTTCATTACTAAAATTTTTTAATTTTAATTTTTCATAATAATTTGATTTATCATTTAAAATTTTGAAAAATTGATTTTGTCTTTTCCTATATTTTGATTCATTGAAAATATGATGAACATCATCAATATTTTTAAAAAAGAAATTTGTATAAAGCTCACATTCATCCTTGGGTATTGTATCAAGTACAAAATATTTTTGAATATCATTACCTGCAATTATAAAAGTTGGTTTAAAAGGTGTATATTGATGTTGACTTTGTACTGAAGTTAAAACATTATTTTGATCAATTATTGGTAATTCATCATGATGACCTTGCCTTTTTTCAACTTCTAATAAAGCATTAAATAAACGTTCTGCACCACCTAAACCAATTTGATGATGATCATTTTGATTTGATGAATTTAAATTTAAATTTAAATTTGAATTTCTTTCATCTATTTTATTTCTTTTATTATGCCGTAATGTACCTAATTCATCAGCTATTCTTTTCAAATTTACTAATGAATTTGAATCTGAATTATTATTATTATTATTATTATTATTATTGGTATTTATTGGTTGTGTATTAGAATATATTGTTGGACTTGAATCTAAATTATGGTTATTATCTGGTGAAGTACCTTCATTCGATATTGGAGATATTATAGCTTGATTATTAATTATATTGTTATCACCCCTCTCTTCGTCATCATCAATAATACCATTATTATTATAATTATTATTATTAATATCAACATCAACATCAACATTTTCATTATTAATACTATCTTTCTTAATACTATCACGACGTTTACCATTTTCTATAATTCTACTATCTTTTTCCTTATCAGGTAAATCAACATATAATAATTTAGCTATATTTTCAATATCTGTAAAACTATTTGGATCACTCTCTGGGAACATTGCCTTAACAATTTTAGTTAAACATTTTAATTGAACTATTGAACTTTCACTAACAGAATAAAAAGTTCTCTTTTTCCTAGTTATTGTTGTTTGACAAATTACACCTGATAATGCACAATTTTCACATTGAGTTGAATTATCGAAACATCTTTCACCTGTTTGATTATTATACCTTTTACAAGCTCTTTTCCTCTTTTTACATCTATCACATGAATATAATGCTCTTTGTCTCGTCTGAGTTGAACCCGCATCCCGACTAGTATCCAAAGCCATTGTTTTTCTATGCTAAAAGAGAAGTTATTTCTAAAAAGAAAGCCCTTAACCATGAAAGAAGTTATTAAATTATTCAGCCTCTCTCTCAATTATTATGACATATGCGAATTTTGGAAAAATATATACTGGGGGGGTCTTTTCATTATGATTAATTATAATGGGTTATTTATTATACATGTGGTATACATATTAGTTATATAAGTTTATAAAATAGAATAATAGAATAGAATAGAAGTAGTAAAAGAAATGGATAAAACTTATAATTCATCCTTTGGTAAAACAATTTTATGATCTTTTGCTTCTAATGGTAAACCTTGACTTGATAAAGAATTTGATTTAACTCTGAAAAGACCTTCATCAACACCATGACCAATATCTGATGACCAACCTCTTGCTCTTTCAAATCCATTTGATGATGATTGATAATCATTAAATGCATTATAAATACCTTCTTTAGTAGTTTCAACAAATGGACCATATTGAACAATTGGTTGATCTAATGCTTGACCTGCAATAATGACAAAATCTGTCTTTTTGGAATCAATTGGAACTCTACCTTTAATGGAATCACCATCTCTTTTAAAGAAAACTGAATAATGTTCATTAATTTTTTCAAATTTTTTATTATCTTTTTTATCCATTAATTCAATTGAACCATTAAGAACATAAAGGAAACCATTAAATTCAGGTTTAATAAATTGTTCAAATTCTCCACCTGGTAAAACTGTAAACCAATAATAATCCATTGGTGTATAAGCTAAATCTTTTAATGATTCAACTCCATAAGATTTACCACTAATAACTTTAACTTCAACTTTATCATTTGGTTTAACAATTGGAATTTCTTCAGCTCTTAAATCTCTATATCTTGGTTTTGAATGTTTTAAATTTTCAGGTAAATCAACCCATAATTGCATACCTTCAACATTTGTACCATCAACAGAATATGGCATCTCTGAATGAACAATACCTTTACCAGCTGTCATAAATTGTAAATCACCTGGTCTAAGTACACCATTTGAACCTGTAAAATCTTCATGTAACATATAATTTTTCATAACCAGTGTAACAGTCTCTTGACCTCTATGAGGATGATCTGGGAAACCTGCATCTGGTGAAACATTAAAATGATCTAACATTAGGAATGGAGTAAAATTTCTCATACCTGAAGTACCAATTGATCTTCTAACTCTAGCACCAACACCTTCTGCTTGTTCAGCTGCATAAATTACTTTAAAAATTGATCTTAATGAAACCATTTTATCTTGTGACATATAATATAATATAATATAGTATGATTAGTTATTATAAGAAAGAAAAAAGAAGAATTAATAAATTTACAAAATAATATCAATATAGATCATTACATGAGTATTTATAATGATAATAATTCATATTCAAAGTTATATAAACTTATAAATAAATTATTACAAATACCATTACAAAGAAAGAAAAGAAATAAGTAATCATATTAATAATAATAATAATTCCCATTACTAATTAATTAATTATTAAGTAATCATCAATTGATCATTTTAAATTCTTCATTTGAGTAACATACTCTTCTAATGAATGTTTACCTTTAATAACTATAACATCATCTCTATTAGAGTATAATTCACTATGAAGTTCATCATGGAATTGTGGTGATAATGTGGTGAAAATACTTAAAATTGTATCTCTATTAAATCCATAAGTTTCCATTTCATCAGCTGCTTTATCAATTGGAATATAATTCCATTTTAAATCAGGTTTATTAAATATCTTTGCATATAATCTAGTTAATTCAGGAATTGTAATTCTTTCACTTTCAATATTAATAATTTTCAATTTATCAGTTGGTGGATTTTCAATAATTTCACTAATAATATCAGCCATATCATCTAATGAAACATATGAATGAACTTTCTCTTTATCTAAAAATGAATTAATTTCACCCTTTTCAATCTCTGGTAAATTAACTAATAAATTCGAATAAAATTTTGAAGGTCTGACAAAGGTTAGACTATTTAAAACTCCATTTAATTTATTTTTTAAAATTTGTTCATTATAATAATGAAATTCTAATCCACCCATACCTGGTTTATGTGCACCAATTGCACTTAAATAAACAACATTAGGAACTTTGGATTGTAAAATAATATCAGTAATCAATTCCATTTGTTTATTGATTAATTCAACAATATTTGGTTGAGTATAAGGTAATGGAGAATTAACAAATATACAATTTGCTCCTTCAAAAGTATTTAATAAAAATTCCCCATCATCAATATCACCAATTGCTGGAATTGCACCAAAACCTTTAATTTCCTCTGCTTTATCTGCTGAACGTGTAATAACAACTGTTTCAACACCATCTTTAGCTAATTTAATTGAAAGTGGTTTTGCAACATTACCTGTTGATCCGAAAATTACTGCTTTCATTATTGTATAGTATCTTACTTATTTATTACAATCTACTACTAGAGATACCCTTATTTATAAAAATATGGAATTCGGAGTTTTAAGATAATCTCCATTGTAAATACCGTTAATCTCCGTGGTACGTGGCTAGGAAACAAAGAGTTTTGTTTATAAGAGTGTTTGATTAGTAATATAAGTATTAAGAGACTGATGATTTCATGCATTATTACAAATTGAATTTGAAATTTACCATACTTAATCCTTAATACGTATTTCAAATGAAGTTTTGTAAATAAATTTATATAAGATAAGATAAGATTAATTTACTTGCTTTTCTGTCACCAACCGAAAGTATTAGTATGTATTGGGTGTAGATGTTAAAACGAATTTTTGTATCAACCTACACATTGCAATATGAACTTTCAATTCTTTATAAAGATAATAATACATTGATCTAAAGATGGAGATTTAAAATCAAATTTACAATGCTTAATAAAGTGGTGCTTTCTTACCTAACTTAGTTTTCAAACTTTATTTTTATCATTTCATGAAATAGTTGATTTTGCTTTGAATTTTAACACCCACTTACTACTACATATCTAATTTTATATAACAAGCTAATAAGAACAAAAGTCGTTAAAATACATACATATACATATATATATTTAAACTTTGAATCTGTAGCTGTAAAGAACTCATTATTAGTTTGTTATATATGTATATAACATGAAAAATTAAGCTACATGAATTTTGAATATTTGCTTATGTAATCAATTACTACTGTAACTATTCAAATATATATAGTTTTAAAATCAGCATTATTATTACAATATGAAAGAGTATTGAATTATAACATTAAAGTTAATTCTTTAAAAATTGTATAGATTCAATCTTCTGACTGAAGTAAAAACTTTTTCTGTTAAATCAATTATGGTAATGATTGAAATAATGATTAAAAAAAACTATATTTTTAAACACTACTAAATACAAAATTATGGAATAAAATAAATAATATAATAATCAATAAACTATATAACTAACTAAATTGAATAATTTTTATTTCTTATTTTTACGAGTAATCTTTGATACAAGAGAAGTAATTAATTTTTTAGGAGACATTCTTTGAATTCTGAAAGTATAATAACCACCTAACATTAAAAATAAATTAAAACCAATATATGCACAAAAAAAACCAACATTTCTCCATCTATCATCATAATGAATTCCAACACTATCCAAAAACTCATCACCTACTGAATATTGACAAACTGCACAATTACTTGTATCATTTGGATTATTAACATAACCAGTATTATCATCAAAATAACTATCTAAATATTCACCACATGTTAATCCACTTGGAGGTTCTAAATAATTATATTCAGTTTCACTACAAGTAACTTTTCTATCATGTAATGTAACACCTAATTGATTACTCATAAAATATGTTAATGGTGATAATCTCCACATAAATTTCCAGAAGCCAGGCATCAAATTAGGTCTTTGAAAAACACCACAGAAACTGATACAAAAACTGAAAAGTAAACCTAATAAAATATTGGCACTTGGTAAATCAGGAGCAGCATATAGAACCATTAAGGCAAATGAAGGATAAAATAATTGGAAGAAAAAACAATAAGTAAACCACCATAAACCAGCATAAGGAGCAGCATAATCAACTTGAATTGGGAAATACCAACAGATAAAGTAAATTGTAGAAAATACAATTGAATAAGGAATTTCATTAAGATATTGAGATAATAATAGACAAGACCAATGGAATGTATTTGATTTACTTTCACGAACTTCAAACAATTCTCTTGATGCAATTGCTTGAGTTTGAATTTGATTCATCAAAGGTGCACTAACAATAATAGATAGGAAATTAGCAAACATAACATTTTGCATACCAATAACTGTATGCTTTGAATCCCAAAATGAAAAACCAATCAATAAACCTGCAAGTAATGTTAATGAGAATTTTGGCATAATATAAGGTAATGATCTATAATTTTGAACAAATGTTCTATTTAAAACTTCATATAATTGATAACTATAAGGGGTTGCATATTTTGTTTCAAATTCTTTATTTGTCATATCATTATCATTTACTAGTGCACCTAATTCAAGAAGTTCATCAATTTCCCTTGATACTTTAATGTATTCATCACTATTTTGCCAAACATCAAACCAATCCTCATTAACTGAAGCAGTTGCACCAGCACCAATCACTTCTAAAATATATTCAGCTGGATTTTCACTTTTATCACAAACTCTACCACCATGACTTTCAAAATAATCAATTACAGTTCTTGAATCAGTACCAATATCACCAAAATAAACAGTTTGACCACCTTTCTTTAATAATAATAATCTATCAAATTGTTCAAATAATGTTGCAGAAGGTTGATGAATTGTACATAAAATTGCTTGACCTGCCTTAGCTAAAGTTTTTAACACTTGAACAATTGCCCATGAAGATTGAGAATCTAAACCTGAAGTTGGTTCATCTAAAAATAATAATAATGAGGGTTTAGCAACTAATTCTGTAGCAATTGATAATTTCTTTCTTTGTTCGACATTTAAACCATAACCAGAAATACCAGCAATTGAATCTGCATAATCTTCCATATTCAAAATTCTCATAACCATTTCAACATATTCAACTTTCTCCTCATCAGGAACACTTCTTGGTCTTCTTAATCTAGCACTAAATAATAATGATTCCTTAACTGTTAATTCTGCAATATGAACATCTTGTTGTTGAACATAACCAGTTCTTCTTTCAAATGAATTTCCCATTTCTTTACCATTAACAAGCATATCACCAGTAATAACACCAACATCAGTACGTCTAGATAAAACATTTAATAAAGTAGTTTTACCAGCACCTGATTCACCCATTAAAGCTGTTAAAGTACCAGGTTTAACATAACCTTGAACATCATCTAATAATTTTCTATCAGCACCATCATAAGGAACAACATAATTAACATTTCTCCAAGTGAAAATATCTTCAGAACCTAACTTATAATCATAAGATTCAGAGCTGTTTATAGATTCTGCAGTGGCACTAATATCATCTTCATGTTTTTCTAAGTCAACTTCAATTTCAGCACTATCATCAGATGCAATTAAACGAAAATGGTCAAACATTTTTTTAGTAATTCTAGCATTTTTAATGAAAATCAATTTATCTGATGATGCAATTATAGGATTATAATTTTCAACAATAATACATGAAATAACAATATAACCAATAATGAAAGCAAACATAATACCAAAATTTCTCCAAACATGATTAAAAGTATAAGTGAAAGCTAATTCTAAATAAATATTACCATTAACATCATTTTCACCATTATAAAGAGTTTTAGAAGCTGCAGCACCAACAAATCCACAAACTTGATTTAGTTTAGTATCAATATTAGAATAATTTGGACCATTAGGAATTAATTCAAATGGAGAACATGGCATCCTTAAATTATTAAATTGCATTAAAACTATAGCTTCAAAAGCATATAAGATAGGATTACAATATGAGAACCATTTAAACCACCAATACATTGAAGGACGTTGAATCATATATGAGGAATAAATAACCATTGACATCATTGTAATACCACAAATACCCATAGCAGCAGATGCATCAGGCATAATAGATGAAAGCATAACAAATAAAGAACTAACAGCTTGAACAACTAAATTGACAAATAAAAAGTATTGAAAAAATGCACCAGCTTCTGTTTTCAAATTTGATAAAAAGTAAAGAATAATGGAAAAAAATATAATAGCAAGAAAGTTAACAGGGAATTGAACTAACTGTTTGGCAAGTAATTCAGCAGATGGACGATATAATTTATAACCATATTGTTTATTCAAAATTGGCTTATCTAAGAATAAAGCAGGAGTTTCAGCTAATGACATAAGTGCAAAATATAAACATGAAAAGAAAATTATACCACCTCTTGAGAATGCACCGACAGTTTCATAAGTAGTATTGTATAATAAGGAACCAGTAACTAATGATTGAACAACAGCAGCAAAAAGTAAAGTTAAAGGGTATGCACGATTGTTAACAACAGTTTGAAATCTTCTTTTGCAACAATTATTCAATTGGGTAAAATAAGAAACAGTGTAAAGAGATTTTTGGGAAGTATATTTTTGTTTGATTAAATTATGATTATCTCTCAATTGAATTAATTGATTATCAGGATCTTTCTTCATTAATAATTTTTCATTAATTTGATTTTCTAATTCAGCAAATTCAGGTGAATTTCTCCAAGCAAGTTCAAATTCATCAGCTGTTTGAGGAATACTCTTTTTATTTTCAAAATCTGGATTAATTTTTCTAGCTAATGGATCAGTAACAACAGTTAAAAATTCTGAACTAGTTTCACGAGGATTTTTCCAAAAGCCTAAATTTTCAAAATATGAAACAGCTTTATCAATTGGACCAAAATAAATTTGTCTACCAAGGTATAAGATGGTAACATAATCAAATAATTGATAAATACTTTCAGAAGCTTGATAAATAGTAACAATTGATGAAGTTTTGTAAATATTAGTTGAAGTTCTTAAAGCTTCAGCAAATTCCAAAGCAGTTGATGAATCTAAACCTCTAGTTGCATTATCATAACAATAAACATTAGCTGATGTAACCATAGCTTCAGCAATTGAAACTCTCTTTCTTTGACCACCGGAAATACCTCTAACAAAATCATTACCAACTAAAGTTTTTTCAACATGTTTTAAACCAAATAAAATTTCATATAAATCTTTCATATTTTCAATATATTGATTTCTTGAACTATTATCATATCTAATTGTTGGAGTTTTACAAGAAATTGCAAATTTTAAAGTTTGTTCAACAGTTAAAAATGGGAAATGATCATCTAATTCTGGATTATAGACTAAAAGATTATTTAAAGCTTTTGACATTTTTTCATAATCAATACCATTATAATTTAATACACCTTCAACACCTTGATAAGTTTGAGTTTCACCTGCAATAGTTTTCAAAAAAGTTGAACAACCTGCACCTGGTCTACCTAAAACTAAAGTCATTGTACCAGGAGCGGCAAAACCTGTAACATTTCTAATAATTTTTCTTGTTTTTGGTAAATCTTTTAAATTATATGAACTTGGATTTTTTCTTTCTTGAATTTTATTATAAATAATTGAAGCAGGTTTAAAGAAAATATCAGATACATCTTTTAAAACTGAAGCTGCAGTATTTTTACCAATAACTGTTAAATCTTTGAAAACAACATCAATTTCATTCATATTATAACCCTTTTCACGGTTAAAATTAACTAAATATTGTAAAATATTAGCTAAGTCAAAATCTTTTTCATCTAATTGGAAAACTTTCATTTCATTTGCATTCATATGCGATAGAGTTTTAGATAAAGTAGATAATCTAGTCATAACATTATTATCAATATCTTGAGTAACTGAACGATTAATTGTTTTATTTAATTCTTCATAATTACCAGTAAACTTCATTTCCTCGGGAACGGTTGAATCATCATGATTCAATGAACTTGAATCGATTTGATCTGTCATAGCAAATTAACGTAAGTAACACTTGGTTTGAAACTAATATTAAAAAAGTTGAAAGAATGCAATTATAATTATCCATTAAAACATCCTGACCTACAATCTGGGATACCCTTGACTTTATATACCAGTGGTTGGTAATACAACTGACATGTGTATATAAACAAAACACCCAGCAATATTGTGTTCAACTATTTCCGAGAAAAACTATTTTTCTCCGGAAATAGGAGATAATAATCGGCGATAAATAGTAAAGACCGGTTTGATTACTAATTACCATAGAAATCCACTTCCCAATTAGGAAGTTACGTCCGTAATCTAACATCCGAACTCTGAGCTTGTTGAAACAAAGACGGAGGAACAATTCAATGATCCCAAGTAAATTACTAAGTAAACTTCAGATAGCAGTCAACTATAGATAGATATACAGTACTACATATCTTACACTTGACTACTACTACAGATTAGAATGGTATGAATGGTAAGATAGATATAGATATAGATATGGAGTTTGGAGTTTTAAGATAACTTCTATTGAGATAATATATCAATCTCCGGAGTGCGTTGCTAGGTAACGGACACTTTTTGTTATTATTAAGGGTTTATTATGGCTAAGTTGTATGGTTGATTATGACTGTATTACAGAGGATGATAAAGATACTATTTACATACAAATTGAATTCCAAATTTTACATACTTAATCCCCAAACGGTCTGTGTTCTGTAATTTGAAAAAGTGCATTTTTCTCTTATTAACTTAATTTTTATCATATAATGCGTATTTCAAATGGAGTCTTGTAGAAAATTATACAGCACAGAAACTGTTTTATGCCAGAATAGAATATGATAAGATAAGATAAGATAAGATAAATCACTATAAATATGATGACATATCCCTAATTTTATTCATATTATACTGTTGTTTGTTCTTTTACTAACCAAAACTACTGGTATGTATTGAATGTAGATGTTAAATCGAATTTTTGGTTCTTCGTATCTACATTATTACAATACATACTATATTCATATATTCCAGTATTAACATACACAACACATGATTGATGAGTTAGCCTCAAAACGTATATAATTGAATGAACTTAAAGAAATACTAATACTCCCCCTTACATATTTTCATTTGATTTTCCTAAAAATAAATCATCAACATACATAGCAATATATACCTTTATTTCTCTACAATGAATAATGCATGGATCTAATGATGAAGACTTAAATCCAAATTTGATTAATCTGACAATGTTTGTGACTCTTATTAACATTACATCCATCTGAAGGTTGCAAATAAATTTTATACTTTAATTTTCCATTTAAAATGCTTTTTTAGCATCCATCTGATTAATATATCAACCATTAGTTGAACTTAAACTTAACATATTAACCAATTGATTCCATAGCAATCATTGGGGTTTTTAAATAAGTAATTTTGACCAAGTTCTTGAGTGAATCATTTAGCTAATAATCTAGCTTTAAATTTTTTTGATCCATCTGCTTCTTGTTTGACAGAAAAAAACCCATCTCCCTCTAATAATTGAGTTTCCATTGATATCTCTCTTACTAACTAATTTGTAAACTTTTAAATCATCCATAGCTTTTTTGAATTATGATTGATAGGACCAATAACCATTTAAATGGATATATATTCTTCTAAAGCATTTTTTTTTCTTTTTATATAATTTTATTAAGCAATACCATAGTTATAGTTATAATTATTATATAGTTTTTAATTTTTTTTGCTAAACATGATGAACAGCAAAACCAGATGAATTTAATAATGAAAAATTAAGAGATTCCTTTGTAGGTTTTGTATCTTTGTAGTCGGTTCATTAACAAATTTAGGTAGAATTATTCTTTTAAGAAAAGTTGGTGAACGTGTGATGGCTAAATTGAGAGTTGATATTGAAGAAAACATCTTCTTCCAATCATCCAAGTTTTAGGATATGTATAAAAGTGGTAGTTTAATTTCTCGTTTAGTTAATGTGAACAACCAGGGTTACTCACAAGTTAACATAGTGGATCAATTAAACTTATCATTATAAAAGAAAGATATAAAAAAAGAAAAGAGAGGGAATATTTAGGAAGGGTTAATTTATTTATATTTGAGAAGAAGTTGTGGATGTCATATTATATCGAAAACAAAAAAGAATTGATTGTTTTTTTAAAAAATAAAATAAATCATATAATTTTAGTTGTGTAGCTATTTAGTTCCAGTAAATAGATTAAAATCGTTAATTATATGATTATAAGAGTATTTGCTAATGAAATAAAAGAAATGTGAAATACCAATACACTGAAGTTAGTTAGTTAGGTATTATTTTTTAGTTGTTGTGACTAGAGCTGAACATTTTATAAGTGGAAAAGTATTAATATTGATCTTATACTTCTTCCTGGAAACTGTAGTTACCATCAATTTCTGAATCATTAAACAAATAGATATACCGTATCAGGTTATGCCGCACTTCACAGTGGTTTGCAAACTTAATGAATCACACAAACAAATAGTATTATTATGCAGCAGTAGAAGCTGATCTCATACTTGATTTAATACTTGGTTTGGACTGATATGATTGTGGGAAATTAGATGATGGTTTCATACTTGGTTGAATACTTGATTTGGAAACGGATGATGGCGCAGCAGATGATGATGGTCTAATACTAGATGTTGGTGCAGCAGATGAGGATTCAAAAACCCTGGATGATGGTTTCATACTTGGTTGCATACTTGATTTGGAAACGGATGATGGCGCAGCAGATGATGATGGTCTAATACTAGATGTTGGTGCAGCAGATGATGATGGTCTAATACTAGATGATGGTGCAGCAGATGATGATGGTCTAATACTAGATGATGGTGCAGCAGATGATGATGGTCTCATGCTAGATGTTGGTGCAGCAGATGATGATGGTTTAATACTAGATGTTGGTGCAGCAGATGAGGATTCAGAAACCCTGGATGATGGTTTCATACTTGGTTGCATACTTGATTTGGAAACGGATGATGGCGCATCAAATGATGATGGTCTAATACTAGATGTTGGTGCAGCAGATGATGATGGTTTAATACTAGATGATGGTGCAGCAGATGAGGATTCTGGAACCCTAGATGATGGTTTCATACTTGGTTGCATACTTGATTTGGAAACGGATGATGGCGCATCAGATGATGATGGTCTAATACTAGATTTTGGTGCAGCAGATGATGAT